>WBNM01009510.1:81107-123413 GCA_013399055.1 Ramphastos sulfuratus | reverse complement strand
AGAAATATTTACAGAATTACAGAAATACACAAGTTAAAGGTAATACAGAAACACAATACCCCTCCCAGAAAAATCACAGTCCCCGGGAGGGGCTCCCAACCACCCTGCCACCTTCTTTCCACCTCTCTACCTTACCCCAGGGTTTGCCTTATGCGCAAGGTGAGTTTGGAGGGGAGTTAGAAGGAAAGTGGTTAGTTAAGTTAGCAGAGAGGTCCAGACCAAGCCAGCAGCTAGAGAGAGACTACACTCTCTGTGTGTGAGTGTCTTATCTATGTTTGTGTTCTTATTATACATCTCAGCAAGCCTATGAGTGAAGCAGACACCACCATTGTTTTCCTTTCACAGCCTATAGTATAATTTTCTCCATTAAAATATTCCAATTAGCCTCAAACCAGCACAAATGCAAAAGTAGAATTTAGAGTCTTTGGCAAGAGTTTCTCGGATCTTTTAAAAGCAACTGTGAGAATAAGAGTCTCTCTGAACCTCTCTAATATGAAAGATTCAGAGAAGAAACTTCTCCTGAGAATATGATATCGTCACCTTGTAACCACTCATGCTGTAAATATTAGAGATATTGGCAAGTTTTTCTGTAGAACTGAGAGACAGTTGAGGGTGGATTAATGGACTGGATTAAATGTTGTCATCACTTGTAAAGTTGGTTTGCTTAGGCTGCAATTATAATCTGCCTGGAATGATAAGAACTGAGATGTGGTCTCACACACTCTGTCTGGGAAAGCAGCTAGCACAGGAGAGGGTGGGAGGGAAGCTCGGATTCTGACAATGCCCAGTGCCATGGCATGCTTCACACAAACGGGAATTCTCATTGAGCACTGCCAGAAACATTTCCCTCTGAAGCATAAAGATTTTCAGCGTTTCAGATTTTAATGCTCATGAACACTTAGAATAGAACCAGAAATCTGGTGACAAGTACTGGAAAGTGAGGTTGTTGGTGAGGGGAGATAAAATAATTCACAAATGTTTATTGAATTTTATATAGCTCTGTTTGTTTGTTTATTTGCATGTTTATTGTTTTGTGGTTTTTTAAAGCATGCTACGATGTAAAATGCAAAGGTTTCTTTTCCATATTTTTTTTTTCTAGTAATATTGATCTATGCAGACGTGGAATAAAATTTCATAAGGAATAAATCTTTCATTGTACCAACTAGTACATCGATAAAAAAAACATGGTGGAACATATCAGAAGTGGTGTATATTTTAAAAGGTTTGGATTAAAAAAAAAAAATCTCTTTCAGATATGACTTTTATTTTGCCAGGACCCGAGATGATCACATTTCTTTTTCATTTTGACTCAAATTACTTTTCACAATTATTAAATTCAATGTCAAAACAGAAATAAATGTTCTTCATCTAGCTCCTCTATACTTACTCTTTAAGCTCCATGTTATTAATTCATAAATCATTGGGAAAAAAAAGATTTTAAGAATAATACTTATTTGTAAACTTGCAGTGCATTTTGTTAACAATTGTAGCCAGATAAAAAAGATACAGAATTAAAACAGCTAAACAGATATTTTATAATAGCATTTAATTTAATTTCTTTTTTTACAAAGCATTTAACATATCAGGATAAGCCAAAATATTTATCTCATGTAGATTCCACTAAGTAAACTTTAAAAATATATTTATTTACAGTTACAATTCTCCCCCACAGTCAATTTTTCCAGACTCCATGAGTAAGAAATGATTTTATTCACTACGGATTAGTACTGGGGTTTTTTGTTTGTTTGTTTGTTTGTTCATTAGTACCTGATATAAAGTCATTTAAATCTATGCAATTCCATGTTGAACATGTTGTGTGGTTTCATGTGATGTCTCAGCAGGAATTTCAGAGTTACTGACTTTTCTCTTAATTCACAAACACACCTCTCTCAAAAAATGTCTTAAGCTATTTCTGCCAGTGAAACACAGTAACCCTGGATGAACACATTACCTCTGAAATTTTTCATTAGCTTTTTTGCTACTCATGGTATTTTTGAGGGGAAGTTTTGCTGCAGAAACCCAAATTCACTCTTTTCCTTCGTACAAGCAAGCTGGATCATCTCCACCTTGTAGACTGAGAAAATTATTTGATGATAAGGCAAAGTCAAACAAGAAAATATTTAATCAAGTGTATATCTATTAAATACTCTGGAGGTTATCTTCAAGGGAGGTTCTCCTCCATCTCTACTCTGCCCTAGTGAGGCCACATCTTTATTACTGTGTCCAGTTCATGAGACAAGAAGCTACTGGAGAAAGTCCAACGGAGGGCTACACTGGCCTGCTGCTGTATGCTCACTGTTACAATCCCCATTCCTTAATTTCCTCAATATCCTTAGTCGTCTAATATGTGAGGACATTAATGATTCTTATCTAGCCTAGCTAAAATTTTGCTAACCATTGACATTCTTCATTATTAATGCAGAATAAGAGAAAAACCATTGTTGGTGGGAGAAATAGAGATTGCTGCCCTTGTCTTCATTTCTCATGAAGGGATAGATAATGACAGAAACATTGGAGGATTTGGGATAAGGACTGAAAACAATGTGAAAATTAGTCAATCAAGGAGACATCACAGATTAAAAAATACATTGGGAAGTTGTTGCTTTCCTTGATATTGAGTTGAACGTATATTAAATAGAACCCAGCCTCAGAGAGGCAAAGAAAGAGTCCTTGTGCCTTCAGTTTCCAAATAAAACCTACCTGCAATTAAAGAAGCTGAAACCTGGACTGCAGCACAAAGCATTTCTCTGTCTGGAGGCATTAGAAATGGTTTAATGAGGTAAGAGCATATCTGAGCTGTCTAGGCTCAGTCTGCAAGTCTGAAGGAGACTCAAACCTTAGTTGCTCTAGGGTTAGGTCAGTAGTTTGCTAGCTGAGGGGATGACTTAAGGAAATGTGAGAAGCTGCTGAAATATAAGAAGTAAATCCTCCTTAACTCCATGGATCTGTGCTAGATTATCATTTGGAAATGCAAAGTGAAGGAAGAAAATCAAGAACAGTTGGTAATGCCCATGGAGCCTGGACTTTAATAAATTTGACAAATTATGTGCAATTTTTATTTTTTTTTCAGGATTACTCCTCTTGTACACTTTGTATTTCTGTGTGGATGAAACATTTATCACGTGCCTAAGTTCTGAAGGCTTTTCACATTAGAAGTCCCTAATGTCCTTTAAAAAGTAAAGGAGAATTTCAGGGAAGTCAAAAGACCTATAACAGGTGGCTTCTGTGGAACAACTATTTCAGGTAAATCTCTGCAGGCACCCATTCCCTCCATATTCATCACCCTGTAAAAGAGGAACTGCAGCCCAATACCTGGAGGTAGGACCATTGGTAGACCACAATGTACAATGCAAACTCTTTTTCTGAAGGAAAGTGACTTCACTGTGCCACTTCTTTTGTTTACAGACATTTCAAAACTGCCATGCATACTGTTTGTTGGGTGTTTACAGCCGAGGTTTAATATATGGCTAAATATAATCTAATAGTTCCCTCATCCCCACTTTGCACCATGACATGGCAAGGCTTTTGAAGAGTAAGTAGGCCATCAAAACAAAAGTAGAAAATTAAATTCAGCATCCCTAATGTGTGGTGTTTTCCAAAGCTTCTGTTACTTTCATGACATCTCACCAGAGCTATTTATGTCTACGGGGAACAGGAAAAAGATTGCATATTGTACAGGGAGCACAGTGTTAAATTTATGCAAAGAGAAGGAAAGTGTTATCTCAAAAAATATTTATTTCATAGTTTTTGCCTTGAGGAGTGTGCTTTATTATATCTTTAAGGAGAGCAGTGCTGTATTAGCATCAGGTTTAAAATTCTTACAAATCTTAAGAACAGGTTTAATCTTCAACATTTATATAAAGTGATACATCAAGCTTACCATATTGTGTAAAAAGAAAGGAAACACTTTTATTGCACTGCTGCCTATTCTTCAGCTAGAACTAAGAATTGGAAACAAAAGATAGCCAAAAGAAAGGAAAGATGTTGAAAGGAAGCAGAAAGATGCTGCACTAGCTTCTTCAGTGTTTTCTTTGCTTTCACATGAAATTTTATGCCTTTGTAAGGGGCTTGAATAGCTACAGCAAAATTGTGGTAGTTCAGATTGCGAAGTGAAAATGCCTGTGTTTGCAGCAACAATAGCTTGTTGGTGTGGGAACAGTGCTGTCTTTGGATTCATCCCCCCTACTTACATTTAAAATGCTCACGTGCGAAGGATCTTCTGCAGAAATGTTCAAGGACATCAAACAGAAGTCTTGCATGTTAAAAAATCACATGTTAAAACCAATCTTGTCTCCAAGGATATCTAATTACAATGTAGGTATCATTTTAACAGTGGACTTAAGTATCAACTCTCTTTACTGTTCAGAAAAATGTTTTAAAGGAAGCTTGCAGTGATGATCTAACTTGAAATTAAATACTTTCTCCCAGTCCTCCCCACAACCATATGGATGGCAGTATCTTGATCTGATTACTAACAGTGTGAGTGTTGGTAGGTGTCAGAATAGAACAACTTTATTTTTATAGCCCTGATCATCTGCACATAGGCATAATTTAACAAGCAGCCAAAACAAATTAAAAAATATGAGCTGTCTAAGCATTCCCTTTCCTCCCTCCCATTCCCTCCACCTCCCAGGAAATTTCATTCTCTTATCTGTCCCTTTGTACAACTTCCAATAATGTCAAATTAGTATTTCATTATTAATTTCTCTGGTTTGTTTTTTTTTTTAAATGGAAGTAGAATTATATGTTGAGACCAGTTTTCTCAATGACTTTCTTACTACAAGTCACTGAAAGACACTGCCTCTCTGAGGGTCATTCACATGTGGCTATTTTCCCAGAAAAAGATGCCAGGATGTAACTTTTACCCAGAGGCAATGTCTCAAAATATTAAATAAGAATGAACTTGAATTTCTGCTTGACCCAGGCCTGTTCCATTCCTTCCTCTAATATTCTGTTTTCTTTCAAAATAAATTATTGTATTCTAGCACAAACAATGCTCTCTTCATGGAATAAAAAACATAGGCTCTTCTCTGTATTTTTTTTCCAACATAAAGTCCTCTATTTTCTTCCTCAAAAGTAGGAGAGACCTCCTGTGTCTTCCTTGGCAGAATGTGCAGGTGGCTGGTTAAAAAACAACCACCAGCACAAACTCCAAGACTTTTGGTGATTAAGTCTGCTCAGACACTCCCCAAGTTTACAAGCCTGACCTCAAAGCAGTTGTTGCTCCAGCTTTATGCATGTACAAAGAATGTCAAATGCCCATCTGTCACAGAGTACTGTCAGGATTCAATTTGTTGGACTGCCCTCTCTTCCTTTTTTGATTGATAAAACTTGAGATATGGAGGGGGGATCTTTAACTATATTCAATTTATTTTGTATGAAATAACAGAGGGATGTAATTCATCTCACCTTTGTGGCCAAGAAGGCCAGTGGCATCCTGGGATGTATTAAGAAGTGCGTGGCCAGTGGGTCAAGGAAAACTATCATCTCCCTCTACTCTGCCCTGGTGAGACCACATCTGGAGCATTATGTCCAGTTTTGGGTTCCCCAGTCCAAGAGAGATAGAGATATAGTACAGTGTCCAACAGAGGCTATAAAGATGGACTAATTTATAAAGAAAGACTGAGAGACCTGGGTCTGGTTAGTCTGAAAAAGAGAAGACTGAGAGGAGACCTTATTAATTTTAATAAATATCTGAAGGATAGATGTGAAGGAGAAGGTATTAGCCTCTTTTAAGTGGTGTTCTCTGATAGGACAAGGGACAATGGATGCAAACTGGAACACAGAAAGTTCCACCTCAATATGAGGAAAAACTTCTTCATTGTAAGGGTGACAGAGCACTGGAACAGGGTGCCCAGAGTTGTGGTCTCCTTCTCTAGAGACTTCGAAGACCCGGATGGATGCATTCTCATGTGACGTGCCCTAGGTGATCTTGCTCAGGCAAGGGGGTTGGACTCTATGATCTTCAGAGGTTGGTCCCTTCCAACTCCTACCATTCTATGATTTTTATGATCTTTTTTCCTCATCCCCAGGCTAAGGATGTACCATTGAAGCTGCCTCTCAGCATGTTAGGTGGGGATCGGTTAAGGAATAGTACTGTTTCTGGCTATTTGGCTCTGAAGTCTTCCTATACAGATATTGCTCTGCTCAGTCCTAGAGAGCAGAACGATGTTTCACTCTTTTACAACTCATTGTGTTTTAAGTACAGAACTACATTTTCCTAAGAGTAAACAGAAGTCATGAGAATTTTTCCTCCAATCTAGTGTGTTTTAGGTGTTCTTGCTGTTCACTGTGAGACCTGCTCTCCTCTTGCTCTTGAAATCATTTCAGCTCCTCACACTTAATTTTTGAAGTGATGTACATTCCTTCTCTCAATTATTTTGTGAGGTTTTCTTCTGCATATATATTTAGAACCTCTCTCTCTTTTTTATTTTTTTTTTTAATGTTTAATCTCTCAGGAGAAGAAATAATACTTTTCAAGCTTTGTCTGAAGAGTTTCAGAAACTCAGAAAGGGAATAATATCCTCTCTCTGTGGTCTGCCATGGTGCCTTTTATAATGTTAAACCTTTAAGGGGATAGACAGCAGCACTCCTAACGCAGATGCAGACCTTTAGGAAGCACATTGATGCAAGCTGCTGCTCTTAGGGCTTGCAGATTTGAACCCTGTCAGAGTTTATCTACTGCCAGCTTCAAACTGTGGTTTGACATTTCTGGTCAAGAGGGGTGCCCTTGTGAGTCCTGAGAGGGGTTGAATCTGAAAAGACAGAGAAGAGCATATTGTCTCCCTACAGCAGTACACTGCTAGCTTCCACTGCAGAAATACCTGTTACCAGCAAGACATTGCTTTTAGGAAGCTCATCACAGCATGATCTTTCTTGTGCCTGCAGTAGCAAGCCGTCAAAGCACAGCAAGAAAGAGAGACATGGCAGGAAGCATCAAAGGGGAACTGCGAAAGACTGGATGGGAATGAAAACAAAAGCTGCAGCCAGTGTAACTCCCTTCCCAAAAGGAAAGGAGCAGAGGTGTAATGTAAGAAGGAGTGGTCACAGGAGACCTCAGGGCCAATTCATTCCTCCTGTAGCCCAGCTGTTACAATAGACTGGGAAGTCAAGTGAGAAAATCATGAGAAAATTGCTGTGGTGCACAAAAGACGCTTGTAAAACACTCCAGTACCACGTCTCAAAGCTGCTGGGGAGCTGAGATATTACATTGCATTTTTCTCTGCTGTAACAGATGAGTTGTGGAACTCAAACTCTTTAGCACTGCAAAATCCACATCTGCTTTCATACATAATAGGGTAATAATTGTGTATGAAGACATGCAGATCTGAAAGGAGCAAAGAGACTTCTGGTACCAGTCCATGTGTCTGTCACCACCAAGCTCAGCTGCCCTCACAGTCTGGGAAGATAATATGAGGACCATTTCTCACTGGTATAAGGATGCAAAAGTTTGTCTTCCTGTGGTTTAGGTTTCTATGACAATGGCATTCCAGAAGTAGGTTCCTTACTATTTTCAGTCCATCCTAGGTGCAAGCTTGAATACTTAGGTCTAACTCTTAAGCCAGTCAAAGACTCCCATACCACTTATATTAGTCTTCAAACCACACATTTGTAAGACAGGAGTGAAACTTCACTGGGCTCACACAGATGACCAAAGCTCAAGATCAAGGCTTGGCACAGTGGTATTAAATGTACTCAGCTTTGGAAACTGCAATACAATCACTGGTGTACTCAAAGACTGAGTCTCAAAAAGTTTCCCATATTATGTTACACTACAGATGAATACCCCTTTACATTCCTGGGTTTACCAGGAATTTGAACAAGGATTAGAAAATATGTCTTCTTCTGACCCTCAGCTAGAGCTTTTATTCCTGAAGATTCCATGAGAACCCAAAGAGACTTTGTTATTGATATTGGTTATGTGTGAGAAGCTGTCAAAATTTGCAGTGGTAATACTGCTAGGCAGACTGAAGAGACTGCCTGCAGGGTTATAAACCATAATATAGATATAAATAATTCCCAGGAAAAAAAAGAGTAAAGGAGAGAGCTTGATGCAAGCAATTCGGAAGCAGAAGGAAGTAAAGAATCATTGAGATGCTAAGGGAAAAATGAGGGGCAAATATGAATGTTTGGAAAATTTAGGTAATAGCTGAAAGTCCGTGGATTTGTCAGAAAACAGACCCAAATATATTCAGATCAGCAACTGGGGATCTCCCAAGGAGGAAGAAAGAGAAGCACATAGCTATGCTACTTTCACTTTTGCAACCCCACCAATATAGACAAAAGAAGGCATTTTGTGTTGATGTCATAGCAGTATACTCAAGGTTTCCTGTTGAAAACATTTGTGCACTAATTCTGCAAGATGCTACATATTTATTGGAAATGTTGCAAGAATAAAGCACTTGGGTTAACACGCAAGGTCTTAGCACTGTCCTTTGTCCTGGAGTTACAGAGAGTTAAATAGAGCCTTGGTGGATTTGATACTGTTTGCAGACATGGCTTGGAGTGTAGCTGGTGGTTTAGTATGGTCCCAGGCCAGAGCGAAGCATGAAGTGGTTGCCACATGTTATGGCTTAACTTCTCTTTGAAAAGATCTACTGCAACTTCACCATCATGATGTAATTCATTATCTTGGGATCACCAAGATAGTATTGAAACTCAGAAGAACTTTCTAATTATGTAAAATCTTTAAATGCTTGCCTGATTTCAAGACTTCTGTGTTACCAGGATTGTGTACAGAAGATGTATTATATTAGACTTCATCCTTCTCTTTCCACATCAAAAGATTCAGATTCCATAGCAGGAACAATCTTCTGGGATAGCTTGTGACACATTTACTTCATACAAATTTGGTGCTCTTGGTCAGTAATAGAAATATATTCTTGACTTCATTAAGCTGTATTCAGAATAAGCTTGCTGTCTTAACTACCTTGGACTGATTCAAAACTTGCTTCTTTGAAGTCTCATATACTTATGCCTATATTTAAATGTATGTTTAAACTCTAACCAAGGGAGTTTAAGCACATGCTTAGTGGAAAAACACATCTGCTTCATGAATAAGGGTAAATTTCCCTTCTCTGTTGCAGAAAGGAATAAATGCAGCTTAACTCAGGACACTCCTGGTATTTCCTGTGTTTAGTTGTCATTCTGGCCCCTTTCTGAATAGCAGCTGCTGAATTTCTGCAGTTTACAAGCCAGTGTTTTGAAGTAAGCCCAGACCAATTTTGGGCCTGTGAACCATGGCAGTGAAGCAGCTGGGGCAACTTATTTATCTGTGCCCCCAAAAAAGCAGCTATCTCAGAAAGAAATGTGAGTGTGGAATGTGCTAAAGCTGACCAGAACCACTCCTGACTATAGAGTCCCTGTCTCGGACTCCTTGCAGAGGCTATCTTGAATCAGAACTGTGAGTTTTAACACTTTTGCATCTAATAAGCCTGAATATTAAATCAGAATGTGCAGTCACTTGTAAAAGAAAACTCAGGTCCTGTTAGATCTCAACAATCTTTTCAAACTATGCTTCCATTGAGATCTTCATGCTCTGATGTGCAGAAGTCAGACACAGAAACAGGTAGATGAAAAAATGCCTCCTGAGCGCTTTTGTGGCATACGAAATAATAGTTTATTTTTCCACCTTATTCTTCCACTTTGTGATAATCATTATTATCTCTTTTCCGTACATCTTTCTAACAGAATGACACTGTTAATAGTTGAGCAAGTTTTCTGCTACATATTATTATTCCTCTGCACCTTTTAAAGAACAACATTTATTTAAAAATTCAAAGCGGCATCCTCCATCTGTGGCTCTGTGGGGCTCAGTCCTATAAACATGGAGGTCCTAGTTTGCTTTTCATTTTTAAGCATCATAAAATACGTCTTATTTAGGTCATTGCTCACTTTTTTTTTCCTTCAGTTTTCCTTTCTTCTAAGGGATAAAGATGCAAAACAAAACTGTTTGCCACTGACTTCAATCTTTCATGCTGCATTGCACATGAATTACCAGATACGTATCAAGGTTTTTCTAAGGTTAGCTATCACCTTGGTATTTGAACATCTTCTATATGATCTAGTAACCTGGCAAGGGTTAATCTAGGTCAATCTACCCAGCATGAGAAAAGTTATGGTCTTATCTCAGGTTAAAATAGCAATGGAAAACAAAAAGAAACAAACACCCTTTTGTTTGGTTTGGCCGGGTTTTGTCATGAGCTGGAACTGTTAGTTAAAAAGCAAGTGTCCTTGTCTATACAGATTTTTTAACTGAAGCTAACAAACTGTAATGAGAAGCATATATTTATTTAATAATTTATGTATAAAACGGAGGTGTACCCCACCTATGCCAGCTTTGTTACCAGGAACAAATCTGAAGGTTATTGAGGAGGATTTCTACATTTACTTTGTTTCACAAGCAAGCAGTAAGCACAAGTTCAGCTTGCACATTTGGGGGAGTTGCCACAAGAGTGTAAAGTCAAGCACATCAGTGCATTTTGCTGGGAAAGAGACTTATGTGGTAATGACCCTCCTTGTATCATCCTGCAGCCTCAGTGCAACTCTTGAAGCCTAAAAATCTCCTGCTCAACAGACCACTGTGGCCAGGCTGCATTACACAATAAAAGCAGTAACATTCATCAGAGAGCAAATCCCAGCCCATGGACTGTCATTTCATATTAGGAAGACATAGGAAGAAGCAACAGTCTCCAAGTCAGGTAAGTATGGCTGTTAGGAGGCAGGACTCTGAAGATCTGTACAATGATATACGAAAAACAGGAAAGATGATGCAGTTACCCCAGACTGTTAAGCGGCAAAGCAGCTGCATTGCTCACCAGCCTTCGGGCCCATGGGGCACAGAGCTTTATTCCAAGGCATTCAAGTTCATAGCAAGATCTGTTTTCCTGTGCTTCATCCTGTTTTGGTTTTCATTGAAATACTGTTTTTCATTAAAAAAAAAACCTGCAGTATTTCTGTATCACCTTTATACTGCCAAGGACTTTTGCATTGATATATGTTGAATCTGATCTTTAAAGTAATAATAGCAGGACTTGGCAACTGGAAGTGTTTCAGAAGCAACTAGCTCTGCCTTGGCACACCTCTAGTTTAAAAGATACTTCACTGCAATTAATTAGCTGGAATCTGAGAGCTTCCAGAAGGAAAGTTTTATGAGTTACTTCTTTCCTCTGGGAAGGTATCATTCAAGCCAAATCGCTGTTAACTGACATATTCACTCTTGAATTCTTTCAACTCAGCATCCACTCAGACTGTTTTCTGTCTTCAGAGAAGTGCCTGTGGAAAGTTATGCACTTTTATCCACTTCTTTCTGATTCTTTTCATTTATTTTTTTTTTCTGAAAAAGAGAGAAAAAAGTGCATTTATTGTTGATGTCACTGCTCCTGACACCAAAGCTTTCATTCTGTCTGCAGAACAGATGGAAAGTTATAATGCCGGCAGGGCAAACTCCCCTCACTGCACTGCGCATCCTTCTTTTCCTCATTAAAGCCAGGGGAAAGAGTCTCCTGAATACCAGATGTGCTGGTATCAAAAGCATGTCCCCACTGTCCATCCCCAGTTGGAAACTCTGCCCACTTCATCACATATGTACAAGTCTTCTCCTCAGTAGTACCAGCAGCAGAGGACTCTCAATCATCACGGCTAGCGTTGACTTCCAGTTAGCATCTCTATAGGGGAGATTGTCTGAGACTACTTCTTTTGTAGTCTTTCTCCTTCAACTCTGATTTTTAGGAAACTTATAGCAGGTCACAAAAGGATGGGTTAGGCACTCAGCCCATTAATCCATCTTCTTGCCCATTTGAAAAGAGATAAACTGCCTGGTAGCTCTCCTCTGTCCTACAACAGCTCTGCGAGGACCTCTTGTGAACACAGATGAAGAACATCACTGTTGGAAGGTCTGCAAGCAGGTCTCTTCTACAAGGAGTCATTCTACTGCCTGCTCCTCTGGATTAGAGAGTTGAAGGGCAAACTAAGAGAAACCTTTCTGTTTTCTTCTTCTGCTGCCCCTCCCCTGAGTTATTGCAAAAGGCACAGGCTTAACTGTTATGGCACTAATGATAGTTCCATATTCTCCTCCCGACCCAGGAAAGCAAAGTCTTGTGTGACGTGAAAATGTAACACTACCTTTATCCTGCAAGGATCATTCAGGCTCTTTAAGTTCAAGTCATGTAAGCCATAGCTGCTGGGAGATTCACTGCTTGATAAATAGCCATTCTCAACAGAATGATTAATAATAGGATTGATATTGTCAGTGGTTCTGTTTCATGCTGTACACTTGCAATTGTGTTACCATTTTGCTTTGGGTATAAGCTGCCTCTTTATCAAGCCATGCTATTTTTCTCTAAACCTAGGGAGTATAGGATATCGGTGCATGATAAATTTTTAAATATACCCTGTTTGAAAGCAGACTGATTTCCTGACTTGCTCATCTATTACCTAGAGAGGATGAAAGTGAACTTCGTTCTTGTTATGTAACTTTACCCTTATCTGATTATTATGCATGGAACCACATTGCAAGCACTTTAGTGTGAAAAAACTTGGGAAACTGCTACAGTAAACAAGGGGAAACTAAACGCATGGATTGGATTCCATCAGGAAATCTTAACTCTAAAATCCACAACATGTGGTCCAAAATGTCACACGATTAATTATCATTTAATTTATGCAGGAACTCATTATGGGTGTGAGTGGGGATGAGCGAATTGAACAGAATTAAGCAGTTCCCTTGGTTATAGACTGTCTTACCAAAGAACTCTGGACATGAACCACAGCTCCAGAATTAAGCTGACTTTCAAATTTCCTAGTGCAAAGAAATTACAATTTTTATTTTTTTAATTGTTTTTTTTTTAATCTTTTGCCTTTAGTAACTGGAAAATTAAGAATGGTCAGTAGGGAAAAAAAAATCTATCTGAAAAATTAATTTAATATGCTACATAGTAAGAAAGACCTAATTTTTCAATGCTCTAGTCAGCATGCTGCCATTTATTTACCCTAAGGCTACTGAGCAGAAGCACTACTATGTGAAAGCTACTGCAGCTCATGCTCTCTTTGCACCATATCAAACAGATCAAGGGAAGAAAGGGTAAGCATATCCTATATTCTGCAAAAACAGGTATCTGAAGTCTTCTTGGATTGGCTCTGGTTTCTAAACATTAATCCTAGCAAAAGAAGGGCAGGAAAAGGACTAACTCACTTTTCTGAGGGCAGTGTATGGAAATCCTGGATACCACTGCTTCACAGAAACAGTGTCTTCAATTAGGACACACTCCACATTTGAGTTTTAAGTATGTAAATGGGATAAAATATCGCAACCTCACTCTTTATGTTGTAGGGCTGTAAGTGCACTCAAAGAATGTACTGAAAGAGAGGACTCTGTGCCTGGCTCTGTAAACAGAACAGGAGACATGATTTGGCTTCCTTTAAAGTCAAGAGGAAACTTTTCACTCACTAACATGAGCTCTCTTAAAAGTATATATTGCTCAAAACTAGTTAAAGTACCTTGTGGTTGATTTCATACTAAAGGTATTGATTAGATTTCCATTTCCTTGATGCCTGTGGCTTAGTCATCCACTAGAGATAACTACATGTAGATGCCTTAAATTTGAGCTAATGCCTGCCCGTGAATTGATAGCAGTTGTAATCCATGCCTAATGGGATAAACTAAAGCATTTTACCCATAAATCAACTACCAACTGATAGCAGAGCACCTGCATCTTCAAAGAACAAGAAGAGTACTTAGGGTATGAAATTATCAAACCTTTACAGTAAAATGGCTATTCCATCATCAAGAGTTACCAATTTGTTGTTTTTGACTTGTTTGGTTTTGGTTTTTTTTTTACTTTGTTCATGATACTGAATTTGCAGCATCAACTGACTGACTTTAGAGATTACATTTTAATTATTTTTCATATTGTGTGGGAACTATATTTTCAATTGGAATGTCTGTCTCCTGGTAAAAACAGAAACAATTGAATTGTGGATTTTGATAGGGAAACTTCCCTCCATACATCAGTGAGCATGCACCTGTCTTTAAAGAAATTTGTACCTGATTTAAAGATAGTACAGGAGTTTTACAAATGTCACCAAAACAAGTATGCCAAATCTAGGCAATTTTAAAATAAAATAAAATTGAAAGGAAAACTAAATGGGTTTTTAAAAGAGTGATAAAAGCTGCTGCATAATTATAACAAAAGCACAATGCTATCTCGAATTCTTTTTTTGGGTTGAATAACTCACAAAGATATACTCTGTAGTTTTCACTACTTGACAGACAGATTTAGTATAGTAAGTTATTGTAGTTATGACTGTTCGTATTTAAACATATTAGCTTATTTTAAAAGTTAAACAAAACTTAATTGTCAGGAACAGTGTGATGGGTTGACCTTGGCTGAACACAAGTTGCCCACCAAGTCGCTCTGTCTCTCACCCTCCTCAGCTGGACAGAGGGAGAAAGATATGATTAAAAGCTGGTAGGATGAGATAAGGGCAGGGAGATCACTCAGCAATTACTATCATGAGCAGAACAGACTTCATTTGGGGAAATAAATTTACTACCAATCAAACCAAAATCGTATAATGAGAAATAACCCCCAACTCTTAAAAAAAACACCTTTCTTACACCTCTCTCTTCTTCCTAGGTGCAACTTCACTCCTGATGTTCTCCGACTCCTCACCCTGAGTGGCACTGGGGACAGTGAAAGGGGCTTGCTGTCAGTTCACCAGACATTATCTCTGCAGCTCCTTCATTCTCACCCCTCCTCCTGTGCTCTAACATAGGGCCTCTCTCATGAGAGAAAATCCTCCACAGACTTCTTCAATGTGAGTCCTTCCCACAGGTTGTGGTTTTCCATGAACTGGATGGATCCCTTCCATGGGCTACAGTCATTCGGGAAAGGACTGCTCCAGCATGGGTTTCCCTCAGGGTTGCAAGTCCTTCCTGCAAACCTTAAGCATGGGCTGCTCTCTCCATGGGGTCATAGTCTCCTTTGGACACATCTCTCTGCTCTGGTGTGGGGTTCTTTACAGGCTGCAGGTGAATATCTGCACCGTTAGCCTCTATGGACTGCAGGGTGACAGTTTGCTTCACCATGGTTGTCACCACAGGCTGCAGGAAAATGTCTACTCTGATGCCTGGAGCACCTTCTTCTCCTTCACTGGTCTTGCTGTCTGCAGAGATATTTCTCTCACATATTCTCACCTCTCTTCCCATCTGGAATTACACCAGTGCAAAGGTTTTTTTCCCCCTTCTTAAATATATTATCACAGATGTGCTACCACCATCAGTGGTGGGTACAGCCTTGGCCAGCATCTTAGAGCTGGCTAGCATTTGCTCTATAGAACATGGGGTAAACTTCTAACAGCTTCTCACAGAAGCCACCCTCATAATACCCCATTATTAAAAGCTTCCTGTGCAAACCCAATACCAATAAACAAAATTTCAGATAAATCAGCTTCCAGCTTAGAATAACTAGCACTTCAGTGATCATTAAAATTAAAATTTCTATTTCTATTCCAATAATTCTTCAACAAGAAAATAATTTTTTAATGAAGAAATGGCATTTTTGGAAACTCTGGCCAAATCGGCTTGCTCTGCTTGCATTGGCTTTGCCAACATTTGTTCAGGAATCATCACTTAGCAACAAAGCAATATTGTTCCATCACATGCTTTTTTTAATGTGCTAATATCAACAAAACTAAACTGTGGGTTAGCAGCAACACTTGCATCTCATAGAAAGTTCAGATGAATTAGAGAATCATAGAATAGTAAGGTTGGAATGGACCTCAAAGATCATCTAGTTCCAACCCCCTGCCATCTTCGTGGCCTCCTCTGGACCCACTCCAACAGTTCAATGTCCTTTCTGTGCTGGGGGCTCCAGAACAGTACACAGAGACAGGATGGAAATCTGGAGTAGGCTGTATAGTTTACATCATCATTATTAATGGTGACCTCTCAGGCAGTTTGGTTTACGACTGGAAGTTCATTTCTTATCCAAACCTTTCATATTGCTGTGAGCCAAATGTAAGGACAAATTAACAGATCATTATGTTGCATAATTTACATTAAGATTTGCCTGTTGTACTCTTCAGGGAAGAAAGCAGGTAGGAGACTGAGAATCAGTTATTACACATTTTAGGAAAGATGTGGAAGGGCTTAGGCCTGAAATTCTCTGTGAGCAGAGCACGGTGGCTGCTGCTGGGCATTTGGCTGTGACTGAGGACAGGTGGGCGCAGAATAGATCACAGATAGGCACTGGTAAGAGTTACTGACACCACAAAGCATAATTTAGCATTTTATGTATTGGTTTATCATCAATAGTCTTTGAAGTTGCCCTCTAGATGATGTCTGATGTCCCCTTTGACAGTAAGTTTGAAAGCTAGGACTTAGGGATGCCTTTGGAAAGAAAAAAATCCTGTGCATGGGAGCGAGCTTTCAGACAGGAGCCCTTTCAAATAGACTATTGACTTCACAGGCAGTGAAGTGAAGATGAGGAGATCATGGTATGCACATGACAGCCAAGTAGCTGACTGTGAAGGGTTGTGTAGACATCATTGCGTGTAGCAGCACAGTTGCATCAATACAACCAAGTCGTTGGTGACTAAGGAATGTGCCAGCATGTGAATGCTAATTTGATTTTGATGATGTGGGTAAAACAAAGTGAAAATGTATCTGTTTCTCCTCTGACATTTTCTGCTCTGCCTTCTTTAATTAAAGCTGGGTGAGACCTTCTCACTGGAGCAAAAGCATCCCTAAGTCAGTTCAGCACTGTTCTGGGAACAAGACAAAGGATTTGCCTATGAGTGGAACCTTTTGGGGCTCTGAAAGGACAAGAAAATCTTTGTAAGTCTTAAGGGAAATTGAGGAGTGTTCTGGGAAGAGCACAGATTTAATTCTTTGTCTTGGCACTGCTATATTTAGAAAGGTTCCGAATTTGAATTTCGTGATTTTTTATATGCTCAAATCACTAGGTTGAGACTTGAGGGAGCAAGGTCCAATTCTCAGTCTGTCATAAAATTCCTGAGTGATTTAGGATTATCTATTCAGTCTCTGTGACCCAGACTCTTAGCCATAAACCAGAAGTAATATCACTTTTTTGTCATTGTGTAATTTCGTTGTCAGTGTCATAAGATTGGG
Organism: Ramphastos sulfuratus; assembly: GCA_013399055.1. Taxonomy (NCBI): domain Eukaryota; kingdom Metazoa; phylum Chordata; class Aves; order Piciformes; family Ramphastidae; genus Ramphastos; species Ramphastos sulfuratus. The sequence continues at coordinate 106,282 of WBNM01009510.1, read as the reverse complement.
ACTAGCTCTTACTAACCTCTATACAGCTCATTACCGACCAAAAAGACAGCACATTCATTTCTATGTAGCCTTGGTCTTTCCTGTGATGTGTATAAATAGCTGATAAACACAAAGAGGAAGGAGATTTGGCACCTCTTGTAAACTGAAATTCAGGATTAGCTGTTGAGCTGAGCCCCTGGAGTTGAAGCCTTTAGCATGCTTTCAGGTCTGCTCTACACTTGCTGTCTTTTTCTTTTTGATTCAAACTCTTTAATCCAAGCACTGACTGATGCAAGGATATGTAGAATGTAAGGACATCTGGTTAACACCTATCAACGTAAGAGACAAAGATAACAGATAAAGATAAGAGGCTGGAAAAATAATAAATTAAACACCTCGGTATACAAGCCCTCAGGAAAACGAGATAACAGACAACAGAAAAGAGCTGAGCTCTCAGGTCACTGGCTGAGGGTCCACTGAGCAAATGTCTTAAGCGTCTGGAGGGTTCAACCAGAATTTTGTAACTGATAAGAAGGAAAGAAATAAGTTTCCCATGTGACTCACAGTAAACAAACTTGTTATGGGATATTTGACAGAGCTTGTGGGTTGCATAAAGCTGCTTAGGGAATACTTTGAGGAAGGGAATGTATGCAAATTTTTTTTTTTGGGGGGGGGGAATGTAGGAAAATTATCATGGATCTTTTAGGGCAAGGGGGAAATGTGAGAAAGGAATGAATCAAGGTGGATCGTGTTGGAATGAGCATGGGAAAGTGAAGAATTGCAATCTGTACTGTTTTCTTATTAAATCCTATTCCCTTTTTTTTTAGAACCATAGAATGGTGTGTGTTAGAAAGAACCTTTAAAAGTCATCTATTCCACCCCTCCTGCAATAAGCAGAGATATCTCCAGCTAGATCATATTGCTAAAAATCCCTATCCAAATTGATGTTCCAGGGATGAGGTGCTTATGACCTCCCAAAAAAACCTGTTCCAGTGTTTCACCACCCTCATTGTACAGAATTTCTTCATTATCTCTAGTGTAAATCTACTCTTTTTTAGTTGAAAACCATTCCCCCTTGTCCTGTTGCAACATACTCTACTGAAAACTCTGTCCTCATCTTTCCTAAAGGCCCCCTTTAAGAAGCTTGGCACCATCTGTGACCTTGCTCTTTGTGGTTCACATAGGAACTTCAAGCTAGACTAGCCAGCCAGCACAGAGGAAAACTCAAGCTGGTGGTTGAATAATGACCCTAGGGTTTGATCCTGGTTACTAAAGGGTTAAAAATGTATGTGCCTGGTAATGATTCTCAGTTCTGGCCATCTGAAAAGAAGGAACAGGATTAAAGTTTTCTGTGAGCACTGTTCAGTTTTATGTAGGTACTGATACAAGTCCTTCTCTTTGTGTTAGCTGACAGGACTGACCACGTATCTGCTGTGTGTGAGTTTGCATCTTTGATACCTGCTCATCCTTGCTGCTTGCCAGACCTACAGGTGACAACAGTAGCAGCCTCACCTATGGATGGCCAAGTTAAAAATCCCTAGGACCCACAGACCAGTAGCTTTGATAGTCCTTTAAGAAATGATATCCAGAATACAAAGAGCTATTACCTCAATAACAGGCTACACCATCAGCCTTTATTTTCTATCCTGTTTTCTCTATTGGTCCTGCTGAGGAGGTGGAGCAAGAAAATGTCTGGGTGGGCATCTGGCAACTGGCCAAGGTTAATCCAGAACAATTGTGTTATAGTTTAGTAATAAAATACAGAGCTCTTGCTAGAGAGTAGCAGCTTGCACAGGATTCTGTAACTGGGTAATTTTGGACACATAATTTCCTGCCTACAGACATTCATTTCTGAATCTAGAGGAAGCCCTGGTAGATCTGAAATACTTGAGGTAGTGTTTTAAAGATCTGCTGTTGAAAATGTCTATATAAAAATAGTATAGTAATAATATTAGTATCTTAACAGCTCTGGTTTTGGTTCTGGCTCATATCAAGATGATGCAGACATATGAATAAATTAAGAGATGCTGGTTTGAACTATCATGTTTTAAGTATTGAGTTCAGGCCATCAGTTAGACCAGGGCTTGTTTTATATGAGCGTCACATGCCCTTGTCCAATGAAATGAGTTAAACCCAACAAATTGTGCATGAGTAATTATAGCTCAGTAGGCCTCAAGGTCACACAACCTGATGTGAGCGAAGTAGTTTTCATGGTCAGTGAAATGAAAGTCACTTTGAGGGCATCTTCTTGCTGGTTTAGAGGAAATGCATGGGTAGTGACAGTATTTGAGTATATATACTGAATATTTTTTTCATAGAGGGAATAATCATGAAGACCTGAAAGGACGGCATACTTTTGGAGAAAGAGACCTGCAATGTCTTCTTTTAATCATAGAATGTCAGGAGATGGAAGGGACCTTGAAAGATCATCTGGTCCAGCCCCCTTGCCAGAGGACGATCACCTAGAGCAGATCGCACTGGAACACATCCAGATGGTTCTTGAATATCTCCAGAGAGGGAGATTCCACAGCCTCCCTGGGCAGTTGGTTCCAGTGCTCTGTCACCCTCACAGTGAAAAAATTCTTCCTCAGGTTCACATGGAACCTTCTATGCCTCAGCTTCCACCCGTTGCCCCTTGTCCTGTCACTGGGCATCACCAAGAAGAGGCTGGCTCCATCCTCCTGGCACCTTACATATTTGTAACCATGATTGAAGTCACCCCTTAGTCTCCTCCTCTCAAAGCCAAAAAGCCCCAGCTCCCTCAGTCTCTCCCCATAAGGAGTATGTTTCATAAAATATAAGAAAAATAGAAAATACATTTTTCTAACACCAGGTGATACTGAAAGTTTGGCACAAAATCATCTTCCGTGGCGTAGAATCATAGAATCACAGAATCATAGAATGGTAAGGTTGGAAGAGACCTCAAAGATCATCCAGTTCCAACCCCCTGCCATAGGCAGGGACACCTCCCACTAGTACAGGTCACTCAAGGCCTCGTCCAACCTGGCCTTGAACACCTCCAGGGAGGGAGCAGCCACAACCCCCCTGGGCAACCTGTTCCAGTGTCTCACCACCCTCACTGGAAAGAACTTCTTCCTAACATCCAGTTGAAATCTCCCCTCTGCCAGTTTAAACCCATTGCCACTTGTCTTGTCATTACAAGACCTTGTAAATAATCCCTCCCCAGCCTTCTTGTAGCCCCCTTCAGATACTGGAAGGCTACTATAAGGTCTCCTGGGAGCCTTCTCTTCTCCAGGCTGCAGAGCCCCAATCTTGTAGCCTGTCCTCCTAGGAGAGCTGCTGCAGCCCTCTGATCATCTTTGTGGCCTCCTCTGGACCATCTCCAACAATTCAATGTCCTTCCTGCACTGGGGGCTCCAGAACTGTACACAGTAGCAGTATGTTTAACACTACAGAACTGGAATTACGAGTTCTGTTAACATCATACCCATGATTTCCAGATTGTTATATTAATCAGCCGAAAACATTGAAAAAGTTGTTTGTGACTTTTTATTTCTTTTTATCACTGTTTTCCCCCTCCAGCTAATTGCAGTCTCTTCCTTGTCTACATGTGTCTTCAGGCTCCAGCTCCTCACTGACAGTTCTGGAGTTTTGATTAGACGCAACATTCTTTTCTGTGAAGAGTCTTTTTCATTTGAGATGACCTTGTTTCTGTTTCCATTCGTTTCATGCATCAAATTAGGAGACAAAACGTGGAGTTGGATGAAACAACCTTAGGGTGCAATGCAATAAATCTCTTAGACCTTTTCTAGCTATAATTTAACTTTCGGAAGCAAATACATCCTCACATAGTAAACAAAAGTCAAATGACTCACTCTGCTGCAAACGTGTTTTGTCACCTTGAACGTCTTGCATTTCATTCTTCCTGCTTTGTTTAGACAGTAAAATGGTGGCAGCACTTACAGTGTCTCCACTATAGAAAAGGCATGAACAAGACTCTTTGAGATAGTCTTACAGGCCAGAAAACAACAGCCTAAAAGAAGATCTTCTCCATTATGGGATATTAATCATGTTTGGGGTTTTCTTCTTTGTTTGTTTGTTTATTTTTTGAGGTAGGAGACCCTTTGTCCAGGAAACAGCAGGCATCCAAATGCCTGCTTCTGTCAGTAAGCTTAAGAGTGCCTGAAGGCAGTCAGAATTTTACTTTCTTTTATTATAGAGAAAAGTTTTTTGAGGAAGCCATAACTTCTTCACATACAAGAAAAAGCACTGCCCTGAGTTAGGGGTAGGAAAGGTATCTTCCATGTAATCACTGAGGTTGAAAGGGACCTGTGAAGATCATGTATCTCAGTATCACCTTTCTCAGAACAAGATCAGCAAAACCAGGCTGTTCAGCCCTACATCCAGTTGTGTTTCAAATGTATCACAGAATGGTTAAGGGTTGGAAGGGATCACTGCCAAAGCAGGTTTGCCTAAAACACAGTAATGTCTTCAAGTGGATTTTTAGTATCTCCTGAGAATGAGACTCCACAAGCTCTCTGAGCACCCTGTTCCAGAGCTCTGTCACCCTCAAAATAAACAAGTCCACTTCTTCAGACCCTCTGTGTGGCATCTAATCCTTCAGATGAGTCAAGCAAAACACTAAGCTTAGCATCATCTGCAAATTTGCATAGGGTGTGATCTTGCTTTGTAAGTCACACAGTTAGGGAAACTGGAGAGGGGAGCCATGGTGTTCCACAGAGCTCTCACTCAGCAAGCTTCAGCTCTCAGCACAGATTGCAAAATCTCCCTGCACACCATCTTCACTTATGGTCCATATTATGTATCTAATTGTGCTTCATAATTTATGGTGAAGGAGTTGGCATACCATAACTACACTGAGTCTAGTTCTCTGACCTTGCTCATCACACCATGATGTACAACCTCTAGACTCTTTATTTAGATATATTCAGTTTAAGGACTTCTGTTTGCAGGTGTTAAGATGTCATGAACAGTATTTGAAGCAACACAAACAGCTAAGTGCTTTAACATGACTGCTTCAGTGAGATTATTAAGTGTAAAAAGCAAGGAATAAAAATGGATCACTGTACAGGACATAGAACAAAACCCAACAGTGATAAAACATCTCAGAGCTTTGTCTACTCTCCCATTTCCCTATTTCTCCATCCAAATGCTACCATTTAAGATGTCTCCTCACAGACAGTGGTTTAACTCTGTCATGATATGCTCAAATTCTTGATACCTCAGCACTGGCTTGTAGTTTGGATTGTTGCAAATAGAGAGTCTGGTGCCTTGTAACATAACATAGTGGTCATAATTAAAGAATAATTTCATTTCCATTTGCAGAAGGGCCGTAGGGGAGCAAGCTGGGAAATACGCAGTCAATCAGCCATAGTTACGAGTCACTCAGCAGCCTAGCAGTTTTGCCATTACCACTCAGCAGGTTCAAATCAGTATAGCAAGTGATAAAAAGAAAAAAAGAGAAAGAAAAGAAAAGAATGGTAGGAGGAGACCTGTGGTATGGAATACAGTAGCTGTTGAAGGGTGATGATGAAGCAAAAGGAAATGAATATTGGATTTTGTGAGCTTCAGCATATTATGATCAAATAGAAACACAGGGATTTGGGCCTTTTAATAAATGAGAACCTGTAAAATTTTGGATAAAACATAGTGGGCAGTAGAAGGTGGGAAGGAATGAATCTGTTAGTATGTGTTGATCAATTTTCTTTTCTTGATGCAGTGAGCTTTAAATTAATTAAAAAGGGGAAGGGAAAGAGAGAGAAAGAAAACCCAGCTGCCTAACAAAGCAAATAATCTGAACAAAGAAAAGTGCCAAAGGTACATCTATCAAAAATCTCCTATTAGACCAAAGAAACCACAATCCAATACCAAAGGACTCAAGAAAATTAAATTCAGCTAGAAAATAAAAGGAACAGCATGAAATTCCACACCATTTGCTGCACAAGATCCTGCTGGCATTTTACATCCTTCTCAAAAATTAACTGGTCTGGATATTTTTGTATGGTGATTGCATTTGATTTCACTGTGAAAAAGTAGATCTGATACCAAGCAGTGTCCAAATCCTGCTATGCTTAGCTCATGTGAGTAAGTCAGAGAACAGGTTGTAAATACATCTCCTGTGCATGAGCATTTAGATGTTTCGATTTTTAAAAAAGTCTCTAATGCAATTCCTGATAACCTTTCTTTATGCCTAGTGCATGGAGTGCCACTTTTTATACACAGCTGTCTTAATCAAAGCTGTCATTCTGTATGCTTTGACCAGCTGAAAGTTCATGGCACTGTGGATGGATTCTGTGAGCTAACAGCTGACCTGCTTAAAAAGGCTACAGCAGCACCAAGCAGTTCAAGAGAAGAGCTCAGAAGTTAGAGAGCAGCTGGAGACAGACAGCACTTAAATGTTGCTGCTCCAAAAGCATGTGGTCCTTAATACCTTGGTCAGAAGTAAATTTATTGGACTAGTAGCTCTTAGCTGAATTTTTGCTTTCAACCGCAGTCCAAACATCTGTCCATCACGTAAGTATTCTGGATTGGAAGATGAGAGCAGGGCAGTGAACAGCTGTCTTTTTGTGTGATTGAAGCAACAAAACTAGGTAAGAAAAAAGGCTGGAGTTCATCTCACTGAAATCTGATCCTCTAAAATGTAGATATCTATCCTGGAGCTGACCTTTTGAAGTAGGTACATTCTATTAGCACAAAATTAATAATACTGGTTATAAATGCAGTTGCATGCTACTGCTTCAGATGAACATATCATTGTTTGATTTGATGAATACTACTGGAAATAACTAGGTGGCATATAAATTTTCCCTAGGAAGTACCTAAGAAATACCATAGCATTTTTAAAGATTAGTCTTTTCTGGAAAACAGCAGCACTTAACAGTACTGCAAACATTCAAAATTCATCTCTGGCATCCCCAGATAATTCTCTTCTGATGTAGGAGGGAAAGTAACTCCACACTGAATCCATGGCATTGTTTCATAAGTTTATGCGAGTTTCATATTCAACACATATTGGTCACAGAAGACATAAGGTGAAAATATCAGGAATGTTTAGCTTAAATGGTATAACAGCAGGTATGTAAGAGGGTTATTAGGATGTAAGAAATGACGATGTAAGAGAGGGCAGTGGAGAAGAAATACAGTGAGCAAAATGAATGGTGAAGCCAGTGTTTAATCTGGACTATCTAGAGTGATCATTTCATCTCTGCCTCTGATGAGGGATTTAAGCAGTATGTTAGCTTTGGGCCCACAAAGCTTTGGGTTCTGTCAGGGAAGCTCAGTTTACTGCAGAGCTGGGCCATATTTGCACTGCTCCTGTTTGCACAGATTCCAACCTCTGTTTGCATTGAATTTAGTTAATTGCTAGTCTGACTTTTACTTTGGTTCTTTCATTCGGGTAGACTGCTCTCATTTGGAAGCAGGAGGCTAATGGTGGCCAAAGACTGATCTTTCAAGCTCTGCTGATTGATGGTAGCACTAGGAAAGTTACGCTGCTTAGTCTTAGTTGTAGCTGGCTTTGTCTCTAGTGGTTAATGACACTGATCGTGACAGAACAAAACACAAAACTTTGATGCCAAGGTAGTGCAATATCTTGCTTGTTTCCAAAACCAGCTGGGATTGATTTGGTTATAAGCATAATTTGGAGTAAAAATTGTACAATGCATTATAATGAAATTCAACTTCTGGCTGAGACAGAACTGTCCCCAAAACATGCTTATTTGGAAATTTTTCCACAAAACTTTTTTTTCCCCTTCCCCACTTTTCCTGAATATTTCTTTTTTCTTTTTGTCAGCAGTGTCCTAATACGTCCACTTGGAGGAGTATGCAAGGCCTTGTCTTGGATGCAAGTAATCTATAAATGACGGAGGAAAATGTGAACTTTAACTGCTGATATAAAATAGAAACTACCTGAAGCTTTATTGTAGCAAATTGATAGCATCATGACAAGATGAATGTGCAAGTACCTGGCTGGTGATCCGTATGACACCTAGTTTAGAAACCACCAATGTAAGTATGAACCACGGCAGGTCAGATTTTCTGGATGAAAAAAAAATTAGTCAAAACCCTGAGGAGACCTATGAAGACACCTTTCTGCCAGTTACAGAGAAGAGGACTTTGTCTTTGCTGCATGCCTGGAGCAGAGGAGCACAGATGTTATCATATCCAGCCACAGAACCTGATGTTGTTAACAATTGCCCATCACTGTCGTCTCCAATAACACCTCTAGTTCCTGGGCACATGAGTTCCCTGATGTTGCCACACCAAGAGGCTGATGAACAGTGGTGGTTCTGTCATCCCAGGGCAGCTGGTATGCAAACGTGCTGGCAGGGCTTTTGTTTGAATGACGGAGTATGTTCTGTGGTATACACATTAAGTGGGATACTGTTTGTGTATAACAAGCACTTCTAATAAGATTATCGATAATAGTTGGAACATCAGTTTATGTAATAAAGGATGGTGTAATTCAATAAATATTCCTTGTGTTTGCCATCATCTACTTCAAACATCAGTCTCTGTGGAAATTGAACCTTCAGTCTCAGAGCTGTAATATTCTATAACAATAAGGAAGTACTGAACATCTGGTCAAAAGCTGGAAAGTGATCCAGGCCAGCAAAGACAGACAGTAAAAAAACAAACAAACGAGCAGGCTTGAGTTTGTTTCAAATCAGGGCGATCTATCTGAGCAAAGTTGTTGCATTCTCCAGAAAATATAATTGGCCCTGTTCTGGTTTTGGCTTGGACAGAGTTAGTTTTCTTCACAGTAGCTAGTCTGAGGCTGCATTTTGGATCTGTGCTGAAAACAGCCTTGATAATTTAGTGATGTCTTAATTACTGTTAAGCAGTGTTCACGCAGAGCCAAAGCCTTTTCTGCTTCTCACCTCATCCCACCAGTAAGTAGGCTGAGGGTGTACAAGAAGATGGGAGGAGGACACGGTTGGGACAGTTGACCCCAACTGACCAAAAGGCTGTTCCATACCATATAGTGTCATGCTCAGCATCTAAATCTGGTGCCAGAAGAATGAAGGGGGTGGCATTTGTAGGTCTGGAATTTGTCTTCCATTACATATGTAACCATTACATATGATTCCTGTTTTCCTGGAGATGGTTGAACATCTGCCTGTCCAGAGGAGGTGATAAATAAATTCAGTTTGATTTGCTTGTGCATGCAGCTTTTGCTTTATCTATGAGACAGTCTTTACTTCAGCTCATGAGTTTTCTCACTTTTAGTCTTTCAGCTGTCTTACTCCAGTGTTCTGGAGCACAAATGGACACTTTGTCTGCAAATGATAAATAGAGCAAGGGAAAAGGTGTGCTGTTCCTGCCTTGACCGAGCTCCCAACAGGACAGGTTCCTACCATGACAGAGCTCCTACCATGCCTGAGTTTCCATTTTGGAATGTACTCGCTTTTGGACAGTTCCTACCTTTTGCATGGCTCTCGGATTTGCACTGTCCCTGCCTTTGGATGGCTCTCCCTACTTTCGCACCCCTCTGTGCAAATTTGCAAGCTTGGCAAGTCCTGGGGACTATTTGAGAGAGCTGCTGGAGGCACCTGGACCCAGCTGCTCTCAGACCATATAGCAGCCAACTTCCTGGCTGCTATTCTGAACTGGGAGACCCGAGCAGTTTGGCTCTTCCCTGCTGCTGCTGAGGGAGTGTCGCTTCCATGAATCCTTGCCTTGTGGGAGGGAGCTGTGTTGAGACTCTTCTGACTTTGGTGGCTTTTCCACCAGCCTTGGATTTCTGCTGTGTGGATCCAGACTGTCGGATATTGCTTGCAACGTCAGAAGGCAGCCGAGCCACAGAGAAATCCAGCAAGGGATCATCACCCAATACCTATTTCACCTTTGTGAGTAAAACCTGCTGGTCCCTTAATTCTCTGCTCAGCCTGATTGATAGTGGGGTAAAGCTGTGCTTATAGCTCAACCTCTTCCATTTCCTGACTTCCTAAATCTCTACATTTGCCCATAATATCCTTTGAAGAATTCCCAATCGAATTAGAATCCATAAATAAACCTAAACTAGTTTTGTATATAGTCTGGGGGCAGGTCTTTCAGGAAAATAAAATAATTCTATTTTTATAATTCCTAACTAGGCCACATTATTCACTGCCTCCTTCAGTTTGATTTGCGGGAAGTGACAAAGCCACTATATTGTGCCTAGCTGCTGGCTGAGGTTAAGCCATGACACCCTCTTTGTAGTCCTGCTTTAACATTTCCTATTTGTACAATGGAAGACAACTCTAACCAGGAGACTACTAAGAACCTGCCTGAGCTATTACCTGAGACATTAAATACAAGCCATACAGAGAAGTCATTTAAACCATTGTCCTTGCTGTGTATTCTTAAAACCATCAGTTAGAGACATTTATTCATGTGAGTGACCCCTAGGCTTGGACACTAGTTAGGGTGTATGCATTTACCAATACAATCTGAACAGCCTTCTTCTTAAGAAAGAGAAATGTCAAAATTTGATCATTTTCACAGTTAAGTTCTTGCTTTCTGAGCAGCCTTAGCTATGAGGTTACCAACTTATCGATTTAGTACAGCATCTCATTTGATTTGGGCTTCTCTGCTGCTATGAACAGCCCCCCAGAAATCATGTATGTTCATTCCTATCATCATCTTGTGGTCAAATGGGCAACCTCAATTTTTTTTGCTGCAATTCGTTCCCAGCAGCACTGTCAAAATGATTCTTTACAAGTGATACTTCAACTTCTGGGAGTTTCCACTGTGACAATTTCCTTCGTGGGTGGCACTTAAGAGAAGTGTTCAGTGGATCAAAGGAGGTTATCCTACCCCTTTACTCTGCCCTAGTGAGGCCCCAACTGGAATATTGCATCCAATTCTGGGCTCCCCAGTTCAAGAGGGATGGGAATCTACTTGGTAGAGTCCAACAGAGGGCTACGAGGAAGATTAGGGGACTGGAGTACTGCCTTATGAGGAAAGGCTGAGAGACCTGGGGATTCTTAGTCTGGAAAGGAGAAGACTGAGAGGGGATCTAATACATGGTTATAAATATATGAGGACTGGGTGTCAAGAAGGAAGGGACAGCCTCTTCTCACTTGTGCTCTGTGATAGGACAAGGGGCAATGGATGTAAACCATAACACAGGAAGTTCCACCTCAACATGAGGAAGATACTGTAAAGGTCACAGAGCACTGGAATAGGCTCCTCAGAGAGGTTGTGGGGAGTCCTTCTCTGGAGACTTTCAAGACCCATCTGCATGCTTTCCTGTGCGACCTGAAATAGATTATATGGTTGTGCTCTGGCACGGGGGTTGGACTCGAAGATCTCCAGAGGTTCCTTCCAACTCCTAATGTCCTGTGATCCTGTTTTAGACAACTACAGGCACCTGGCTTGACAAATGTATTGGCTATTTATCACAGTATCTCCTGTAATTATTTTGCCTGTTAACTGTGGGGTTTAGTTTTATTGTGCTACATCTCATCATAAGGATAGACAGGAGGGTTAGGGACCATGGAGGAGGCAAGCAGCAAGCACTTTTACCACTCGTGTTCTAATCATAATGAAGCCAAGTGCTCATAAACACAATTTCTATCTCTATACCGTCTATAACTTGTTAATGGTGCATTTTAATGCAATCAGGTTGTACATTCTCAGTACAGGAGTGAATACAAAGTCAATACTTCCTCCATTCTATTGTACTATTTAGGTTAAGTGTAATCCATGTAGAGAATGTATGAAAAAAAGACTCCTAAACATCTAGAACTACAACAAAACAAAATAAAACAAAACAGAAAACCTCCAACATTCAGGTTTAGGTTGTCAGGAATAAGTATACCAGGAGACATCAGACGTGTATTTCTCTTTGATTATGGAGTATTTTCTTCTTTACTACACATTTGGAACACCAAGATTTTCTAAATCTGGCCCTGAAACATTCCCCATTGTGCTTACATGACAAAGGGAGTCTAAAGTTCAATGTCTTGACTACTTTAAAATTCAACTCTGCTCCAGGGATACTGAAACTGCCAGGAACATTTCACTATATTGACATTTTGCCTCTTGACTTGGTCCAAGAAAGCTCTAACACACTGGAGTGAGTGGGAAATTCCACAAGAGTTAAAGATTTTTCACTCAAGACTCCACTGGTTGCTTTCACCACCTAGTGCAAAAGGGGCCAAGGAGTTGGAAGGGGAGGTGATTGGGGCACCTGTTTGGGGAGGGGAATAATTTGGAAATAATTGATTGGACAGGGAGAAAATCCTGTTGCTTAACAGACCAGATTGCAACTTGCCTATCTTAGAAGGAATAGAAATCTCTGAAACAAGAATGAGGCACAAAGCTGAACAGTGGTGTCTCAGGCCATTTGATTTTAGTTTTCTGTCAGAGCTCTCAGACTCATTGCCGCAGGCTCCTTCCCTGGGTAGTGGATATAATCTTCAGCTACAATGTAAAGGGCTTGTGAGGATTAACACATTAAATTTTCAAGTTTACGATGTTTGAGGAACTGATGTTGTGTTGAATATCACAGCCACCAGTGGCTAGGCTAATAGGCCTCTGAGCATGCCCAGGGTGAACTGGATGTTTCCAAAATCTCCTGTCTCGCAGGCGATGATGTATTCAGTGCCCTCCCTCCTGACTCCTGAGTGTGTGATTTATGCAACTCTGAACAGTCTTAGATTATTTATACTCTGATTTCAAACCTCTGTCTTCAGAAATAGTTTCACAGAAAATATATACTAAATGGACTCTTTGTTCTCTCTCTCTTTTTTTTTTTTTTTTTTTTTTTCTCCTAAGTAGGAAAAGCAGCCTGGGATATTTCTCCTGACAGTCTTGACAGCCTTCTTACAATGGGCTGTAAGATATCATTCCAACTTGAGGCTACATTCCTTATTAGATAAAAATTAAGCTGTTATCTGAAGAGGTATAGATACATTGAACATTGCTGGAATTTGCTACGACTTGGTATAATCATGGTCTAAATGCTGGAATTCCTGATGATACTCAGTGTGTGTGGCAGCAGAATGCAGCTTGTGCTCTCCATATTCTGGTGATAAACTGGTCAGGGTAATTCACACATTTATCACTTTTCAGCTAAAATATGTGCCAGGAAGGCTGTGAGACTCGAGAAACTCTAAGTGATACAGCCTCCTGGGTGCTGTGTACACACTCTTCCCTAACCAGATAACAGCAAAGTACTGTGTCCTCCTGATTATCTTGGAGTTCCCAATGGATAAAGTATGAAATATCAAATAAGGCTCTGGCACAATGGCAGGAGCTGACAAGATTTATTTTGGAAAGAATTTCAAGACTAGTAAAACTCTTTTGTTTGGAAATCAAGTCTTTCCTTGGAATTAGTCCCTACCTCTAAACAGATTTCCAGAGTGAGTAAGAACCAGGAATAACATCAACTGTCTTCCATTTTAAGTGGAAACCATCTACATAATCTAGCAGAGATGGATTCTAAAGTAGTTACACATTTCTGGGAAGCATATATTCTGGGAAGATTAGAAGTTTAGAAATTTCAGAAGCCGGTCAACCACTCTTCTATGACACTATGACCAATCACTGTGTCCCACTGAGAGGAATGGTCCATGCAAAGTAGCCTGATTTTAGTGCAGCTGAAAGTTAGAAGTAAGGCCGTAAATGGTAAAGGTCCCAGGTCTCTGCTGCTTTGTGTATTACAGATGATCACCTATCTCTCTGCAAGGTGCCTGAAGAATTGTTTCAAAGCAGGACTGTAACACCTAGCGCTCACTTTTTTCAGGCATAAGTCACTGTGCAAAATGCAGCAGAGAAACAAGCCCAGTGGAGTTGTTTATGTGTAAAACTGGTCCAAGAGAGATCTGACTCATAGAATCATAGAATCATAGAATGGTAAGGTTGGAAGGGACCTCAAGGATCAGCTAGTTCCAACCCCCTGCCATAGGCAGGGACACCTCCCACTAGTATAGGTTACTCAAGGCCTCGTCCACCCTGGCCTTCAACACCTCCAGGGAGGGAGCAGCCACAACCTCCCTGGGCAACCTGTGCCAGTGCCTCACCACCCTCACTGGAAAGAACTTCCTCCTGACATCTAGTCTGAATCTCCCCTCTACCAGTTTAAACTCATTGCCCCTCGTCCTGTCATTACAAGACCTTGTAAATAGTCCCTCCCCAGCCTTCCTGTAGGCTCTCTTCAGATACTGGAAGGCTACTATAAGGTCTCCTCGAAGATTTAAACTAGAAGAAAAGAGTTATGGAAGTTGCACCTTCCATAAAGTTTATTCGTCTTTTATCCTTAGGATGTAGATTTTATCGTTTCTGATAATAATCCCTTTATAGAGGAATGTAGCAAAATAGACAGGGAAAAGAATTTTGAAAGTGACACAGGAGATAATTGTTTTTTGCATGTTCTTTTGCTGTAAGAAAATTCTAATTTTGTTTTCCTACTGCAAACGATGGAAAGGATGGAGAAATCAGAAGTTGGTTTTGGTGTGTTGGTTTGTTGCCCTTTTTTTTTTTTTTTTTTTTCCCTACATCAAATCTTACACTACAATTGGAGAAAAGTTAAATTAGCAGCTTTTCATTAATGAGATCTATGGTTCCATTTTAATAGATTGTCTAAATTGTGTTTCATGGAAGGAATACTAAATTTGCTGACAAGAAAACAAAACAACTTTGTTCTTAGAGACTTGTAAATTCCAAGGTCGTTGATATTTTTAACTATATTTCCTTTGTGTTGTGTCTTCAGAGACAGATAACACAAGATCTGGCACCAGAGACAGGGGCCAAAGATTCTTGTTAACTTTATAAAATTTTGATATAATATTTATTTTACTGAAGGTGATTCTTTTCTTTTTTAGCTAAGAGCTATAATACTCTGAAATCCCCTCAGATGATTATGAATCTTAGGAGCAACAGCAGGCAATGTCTACTCTTGCACTTTTTAAATTGATGCAAAAACAAAAAGAAAGCCCTTGGTTTAGGTATTAACTGTTCTCAAAAGTCTAATCACTTCGCTTTGGTTGCTGCTCAAGATAAGAACTTTTCTGAAAACAAAATCCTGATAATTTATTAACAGAAAATTTGCTTTAGGTTGTTCATCAAGCCACAGAGTAACATGTTACTTTAAATTTCTCTTACCTTGCATTTACTGCAAAATTAAAAGATGTTCACACTTGGGCACTTTGGAATACCTAATAGTGTATCCCTGTCCTGATTTGCCCCTTCCACACATCGAAGTAGGTAATTTCAGGTCCGTGACATTTATCAGTTATTATTCTGTGGATTACAATGCAGAGGCATAGCTGTTCTCCACTAACAGTAAAGTTCTCCACAAGTTTTTCTGATGCTTTGATCAAATTATCGCTCTTCTTACTCTTCCATAGAGTGTCTAATATATTGAGGGATACTCCTCAGACAGCGGTTACATTTCTCTGGTGCTGTATAAAGCTGGTAAGCCCTTGGGAACCTTTTTGAAATTATCAATCCTGTTGTTGCATATTACCACTATCACTGTTTTTTGTTTGTTTGTTTATTTTTCAGAAAAGAAACTTCCATGCTTGTATATGATATTTTTAATGTACTCTTTTGCTTTTAGTGCCTATATACCCTACACACCATGAAGAGATGGCCCATTATGCAAAGGCTGAATGAGTTTACATCATGCATGGTGGAGTACTTTTTTTTTTTTTATTCACTTTTTACTTCAAATTTATTTTCAAAACGATAGCAGTGCTTTGTGGGTTCTTAGGCCAGGATATGCCAAACAACTCATTTAGTATTAGAAGCTCAGTTATTCTGAGAATCTACTCAGCTTCTAAAAAATGTGGCTTTCTCAGACTTGTAAAAGTAAGAAGGAAATAAATAAGAGAGAGTAGAGGAGATGGTCACGTCTGGGTCAGCTTTCTTTCTCTTTTCAGCACTGGTATTGGAGTTGTACCCAACACTAGATTCAAAGACATGGACAACGTTCACTTTCCCAGAGAGCTCTCAGTGCTGATACAGACAACCATAAAGAAAGGTAGGAGATCCAGAGGGCAGTGTTTGTTCATCCTTTCAGTAGATATGCCTTGCTTACAAGCACATGCAGTGAATATTCAATCAGTCTATATATTTAAACCACTGTTTCTATCATGAAACTATTCAATCTGGATTCTTGTCCCTGTCGGCTCTGCCTGTATTTTTAGATATCTGTTAAATGTCCTTTGTTTTCATTCTCTTGCTGGTTGGTTCACTCTGCTGCTTAACAGCCTCAGGTGTCTAGGCAGGTATGCACAACTAGCAGCAACTGTTTTAGCATAGGGAGAATAAGGTGCATGCTGTGTTGTCATTCACCCCATTTGCGCATTCCCATCCAGGAACCATAGGTGACACAGTATGTGGCACTAATTATGTTAGCCATTGTCTTGGCTTCTACTGGGACAGGGTTAAGTGTCCCAGGAAGCTGGCAGGAGTCACAGCCAGGATAGTTGAACTGAACCAGACAATGGTGACATCATGCCCAATATATAAGAGGGGGGAAGTGGCACAACTCAAGCAGGTGGGGTTGGTGGCTGACGTGGCTGACTGGGCTGGCTGGCAGCAGCAGTGCTGGCAACCTGCTGCCAGCAGGTTCTGGGTGTTGAGCAGTTGTGTTGTATGCTGCTTATCTTTTGTATTACTTCATTAATGTTTTGGTTATTAGCGTTCTTTCTTCTCCAATTATGTTGTTTCATTAAACTCTTCTTACCTCAGCCTGTGGAGTTTTGCCTTTTTCTCCTGATTCTCCTTCCCATCCCACAGAGGAGTAGAGAGAAGTGAGAGAGCAGCTGTACCTTCACTGGGCCTAAGCCATGACAGCCATGAATTTACTTACCTTTTAAGTTCTCAGAAGGAATAGAGGGTAGACCAACCTATTGTTTCACCAGTCATTGCGGCCATTTCTTGTCATTACTAGGTTAACCCTCTTCACTTGCAAAAACTGAACATAGCTTCAGGTCTTCACATGACTCTGCAAAATTTCAAAAAGCTCTGAAGGATAATGCACATCTGTTCCAACAGAAACACCCACAGAGTAATCACCTAGAATCATAGAATCATAGAATCAACCAGGTTGGAAGAGACCTCCAAGATCATCCAGTCCAACCTATCACCCAGCCCTATCCAACCAACTAGACCATGGCACTAAGTGCCTCATCCAGACTTTTCTTGAACATCTCCAGGGACGGCAACGCCACCACCTCCCTGGGCAGCCCATTCCAACGGCAAAGACAAGCAGGCATGACATGATTCATCTCACAGAGAAATAAAATACATCAGATTATTCACATCATGAGCGTATTTATTTCTCTTCATTGACTGTACTTGGAGCTAATTCAGAGGTACCTACATTGCAAATGCTTAAAGCTGGGTTGAAGAGTCCTTCTAAAGGGATTTTTAAGTAGAGGTGGACTTGGTCCTTATCTAATTAGCTGTATTTTAGATAAGATTCCTGTGTTTGGGGACACAGTGTTATCACATGGGTCATCTAGCTTTCTCATAAAGATAAGCAAGATCTTTGCTGCGAAAAGGAACTTATATCAAGCTAAGGAAGTCACATGCTGACTCTTTCTGTAGGGTTTGACTCTTTTTAATCATAAACATCAATAATCCAACTTCCCTTTTATTCAGAGATTGCAACCAGTGTGGCAGAACTGTATGCATCTGACTAAATTGTTTTCCACAGGATTGAAGAATCCTGCAGCCAAAAGTCTACACATAATTAGTTCTTTTCACTTCTTTAGCAGCACACTATATTCTTTTCTAAGAGTTGTTGGGTATTTCATTTGCACACTTCACATACTTTCATCATTCATCCACTCACACTTGTGCTCATCCTTCTTGAAGTCTACACCGGTCCTATTCCAAGACTTCTGTTTTGGCTAGCTGGTTTCTCCAGTTAGTTATGTCTCAGTATTATCGGTGTCAAAATTGTCATTGTTTCACTTCACATGCAACAAGAAAATACAATCATCTGTGTAACTTCCCTTCTTCATTTCAAGGAATGTCATCACCCAGTACTGAGCTAACCAGAGTGTGCCTCTTGCACTAGTGAGCTTAAGGGCTTTTCTGGACATCCCTGCTAAAAGACACTGGAGTAGTAAAGAGAGCAGTGTCTGTTGCCTATCCTTCTGTAATTCATTATAATTTCCTAAAATAACTGCACATCATGAAGAATACATTTGAACTTCTACGGTTAGAAGATGCATTTGGTGAGATGGGTGGTGATTTAGGCCCTGCTAGAGTATTTTGAAGTGCAAATGCTGTGATAAGACACCATATCTCAAGGAGACTTCCATAGAAAAAGTGTAAGGATCCCTCCAAGGGCAGCTCAACAATAAGACCATTAAATCTAAAGTATTACAACTAGGTCATGGGGAATAAGGTCAGAGATGCAAGGCTTTTGTATTGTACACTGAATGTGAATGAGAGCTGGGCTGCTGAAGATAGTAGTAATAAAAAGCATGTTATCAGAACTAGTTTGTTACACAAACTAGCTGACACATCTCAAGGGTCAGCATGGGTATTTCAAGCATGAAAACTTGCTGAACGGACAGTGCACTGATGATAAAGTACAAGATTGTAAATGGTGCTTAATGATGGTTGAACAGAGTGTGTTCTCTTTATATATGGTTGGAGTCATCAATATGGAACACCTACAGACAGACATACTCACATCATAGTCACAAGAGGGAAAAAAAAATAATACAAAAGGACAAAAAATAACCCAAACAAACCAAGCCCTTCTGCTATCAGTATAAGCCATAGAATGTGCTGGTAACATCGTATTTTCCGTGCAAGCCAGGAGTTTCCCTTCAGAGCAGTATGAAGGCAGCTGAGGAGATGGAAGGAGGTAGAGAAACAGATCATGTTCTTGTTAGTTTAATAATTTATATCTATGTTTGTTTGTCTTTGCTGTGATTAATGGCTTCCAACTATCCACTCCATAAAGCCTGCTTTATAAAGAAAAGAGCCATCTTTGTGGATACAATTGCTTATTGTTGGCTGAATCAACCCTCAGAATGTCCCAGTGAACTTGCACCTGACACATGTTTACTTGTACAGGACAGGCTATTATGAACTAAATGACAAAAAGCAATCTGGGAGGTAGAGAGAAACACAGGAGCACAGTCAGATTTTTGTTTTATTTTTAATCTACTTTTGATTGTTCTCCTAATTTTTGTGCAACTTTTCATAGCCTCCACACCTTGTTTTAATTACTGTGTGTGTCAAAAGCATAGGGCTTACACAGGCTCTGCTGTCACCCTCCTTACATGGGAGGACTTGTTGTTGCTGAACTCTGGAGTCAGGAGACAACAGTCAAGACCGGTAAATCAGGTGAGGAACACCCCATCCTCTGTGAATGGTGTGCATGGCATTTCCACTCAGAGTGAGGTTGGATCAGTGCCTGGCTTGCTTTTATTTTTCAGTTGTCAGGAAAGAATTATTGATGATATTCCCAGGTGGGGGTCTGTTTCAGGAATTTGTGACCCAGTGGACATAAAGAGGTCAGTTTGCAAAACTGCTACTTTATTTCTCATGCACTGCTGAAGGAAGGGAAAAGAACTGATGTAAGTGCTCTGATTTCTGGATTGTAGATCTACTTCGACTGTGTTCTGAGATGTGATGAGGAATAAGCCCTGTTGTAGGTCACTTCGTCTTGCTTCTTCTGGAATTTTCTCAATACTGTTGCTGCTGGCTTTTCCACTGACCTACATTTGTCTTTGCTCTTGCCCTGCTGCTAGGCATATAGCAATCCTTCCCTGGGTATCTTGTCTCCCTCACCAATCCAACCCTCCCTCAAGTTCTGTTCATTCATTTGCATTTTACCAGATAATATTAACCAGATAAATTCATCATGAGTTGGAGATTTTTAAATTTTCTTTATATCAAGGAGGTGTGTCAGTAACGTAACAGAATCGTATGTCAAGTGTGATAAGGAGAACAAAGCTTTTCTGTTTCAGTCACACATGCACTATAGGCCAAATCCCCACTCTGGTAGAAAGACTCAAATGTAAGTCAGGGTAAAATTCCTGTCAGAGACAGCAAGTTACCATCTAGTTTGTGGACAGCATGAAATTAAGCAGAACCACTATCCTAAACTGTAATAAAATCTATTGACATCCAAACTATGTATTATGCATATGCAGTCTATTATCCTGAGGCAAAAAGGCACAGAGGTTTGACAGCAACCTAATGAAGGAATGCAAAAGAAATAGGATTTAAATAAAAATCTGCAAAAGGACAGAAAAAGTACCTGATAGCCAAAGGGCTGGTTCTCTTTAAGATCTTAGAAAGTACAATCCTGGGAGCAGGAAGAGGAGTTATGGGAGCACGATGAGGAAGATCAAGGGGAAATGAATGTGGACGGCTGCAAAGATGCAGAATTTTGTTCAGAAATGGGTGTCAGGCATGCAAGAGATGATGATGCAGATTCAGTCAGAAGGGAGTCCATAGGATGACACAGTAGGGTGGGGAGAAGAGAGAAACCCTTCCCCAGCGATCTTCCACAGCAGGCCTAAAGACAAAGTGTCAGAAAGGGATCAATGCTCCTGATGAGTAGGACAGGACTTGTCCTTTGGTTTATGGCAATCCTGTCTGACCAGAAGGAACCAGCGTAGCAGTTTCTCTTTTATCAGTCCACTGGCTTCCTGAGTGGATGTTTACCTGACACAACAACTATATTAAAGACTACAAACAACAGTGGACTAGACTATGAAAGACTACCTGGCTGTCACAGGAATAGGGACAGTGAGAAATACTCAGATCTTTTGGATCTCTAGGAAAGTATATTTGTAGTTTCTGTCCAGATTGCAGCTGACATCTTAAGAAGTTGGTTTTTTTTTTTTATTATTATTTTAAAGACTCAGCAACGACACAAAGAAAAAAGTGCTGAGATCCCATCCTGGAGAGAAGATGCTAACTGTTTCAAGGGATGCTTTTTTTTTAAGATTTTTTTTTAAACACAGCTCTTGCTGATCACTTTTTTTCATCTAACTTACTTATTTAAAAGTTAGCAGTCATCAACATTACCATCCTTAATTTAAAATGTGTCAACATGCTGAATCCTACTGGGATTTTACAATTTATTTTTAATATGTAAATTGTCTTAGAGAATTAGTGGTACTATGATGTTCTTAAAAAGCATATTCTTGCTATCACTGGAGAAATAGAGCTAAATAATAAATTAAAGCCCTTCTACAAAAACATTAATTCTCTGCATACATTTGTTTTTAAAGCTCCCTTGTTTGTGAGCAGTGATAAAAAAAAATATCCTGCACATTTTTGATAGTAAGATGAGAGAAGTATAATAGGAAAGTAAAATTAAATTATATTTCATTACTGATGACAACCTGAATAAAACATGGAAAGAGCATTATCAGGCTTCAAGAACTTCTGGAACCTTGACAACAAACAGAACAAATCTATATTCACTTAAAAGCTCCCACACATTAAAGTACCCCAAAATAATCATCTCTTTTTTCTCTAGCTGCAAACTAGATGAACTGGCAGTGAACAAAAGGAAAGCGTTTCCTCTTGAATTTTTCATAAGAGCTGTGTTTCAAAAGAAGTCTATCATATACCAGGGCACACCCCAATACTGCACTTAGAAATCTTAGAATCCTCTCTGGGGAAAAAAAAAAAGATTTCCTGGGCACCCAAATTCAATCATACGCAGACTTCATTGAAACTGATCTAGATCAGGAGTAAACAACATGTAAGGACCTGACATTCATACTGATACATGATCCTTTGTTTGCTCTGAAAGCAACCACAGGATGCAATGCAACAGAATGTCAAAACTTAGGCAGCATATCCAGGCAGCTCAGAACTTTGATATGCTCCAAATTAACTTCTTTTTTTTTTTTTTTAAACAGACAGGTAGCCCTACGCATTTATTAAATTATTGTAGTGTTGTGTCCAGTGCTGAGTTTCTCAGGACGAGAGAGACTTGGGTGTACAGGACCAAGTCCAGTGAAGGGCCATAAAGATGGTCAAAGGATTGGAGTATTTGACATACATAAAAATATTGTAAGAGAAGAGCTGTTCTGCCAGACAAGAGAAGGCTCAGAGGAGAATCTTATCGCTGTGTATAAATACCTGACCAGGGAATGTGGAGGCTGTAATGAAAAGGTTGCCAGACTCTTCTTATTAGTATACATTGAAAGGACAAGAAGCAATAGGCACAAATTAAGACATATGAAATGATGTTTAAACATAAGAAAAAAAACATTTTTTTTTGTGGAGACGACCAAGAACTGAAAAGTTATGCCTGGAGAAGTTGAGAGAGCTCAATCCTTGGAGACATTACAAAACCAGATGGACACAGCCATGAAGAATATGTTGTGTCTGATCCTGCTTTGAACAGAGTGTGTGTGCTAGATGATCTCCAGAGGTACCTTACAACCTCAGCAATTGTGTGATATAACAGTAGCAAAGACTACAGCAGCTGCTTTCCTACAGAATGCGACTCATTAGCTGTTCTGGGAGTGCAGCAACTGTGCAAAATACACCTTACATGTAGAGAGCTGCTGGGCTCAGTACTGTAATGGTGGTGAGATCTCAGCTGTTTTCCATAGTTTTCCAGGGTAGTCTACTAAGACTGCAAAATCCTCTAAGCAGAGATCCTGCTTTGTTTCATAGGTTCTGCTTATAGTTGAAGGTCACCTAAGTACACATAGTGCTGCCATAAATAATGGACAACCACTTGAGAGACACAGAATGAGCAAAAATCACAGAGTAAAACCAGAACCTGCAATGTCCTTGCCAGAATCTCTTTCAGGACAAAATCAAAACAGCTCCAGCAGAGGTCATTTAAGGAAAACTTGTCTTGTTAAAAAATTTTCTTTAGCATAGACTGTATCTTTGCATGAAAAGTATTAGGGGTTTGTTGTGTTTAGGATATTCAAATGTATGCACTTGAAAAGAAATAGAGATCCTCAAAATATTAGCTACTATTTTCACAAGTTGTGAAAGTGAACAGAAGAGATTATTACCCCATTTCAGTTTTCTCAATCTAAGTTTATATGAAAGTTAGAGAGCTTCCAATTTACTTTAAATAATCTTAAAGGGTTGTTGTGGACTATGAGATCTTTTCCTTTCTTCTAATTCCTTGCAAGATCACAATGATAAAACTTCCCTGAAGTGCCTCTCTGAGCACTATTTTCCGTGTTAGGGCCTTATAGTTTTTGTCCATGCTATGCTTTCATTCATATCAGAGGGCCCTCAAAGAGACAGAACAGTTATCATCTCCTAAGAACTGAGGACTCCTGTGGAGTACCTAAAACAATTCACACCAATCTTACAATCATAAGTGATCAACCATTAAGTCTTTACAGAGTAAACTGAAATCTCAGGTGTATCTTCAGTTCCAACTGAGTACCTCTAAACAGCAGAATATATGACTCACACTCTTCTGTCTTCACTCCTAACTTATGTTTCCCTGTTTGAGTTATTTATCTTCCTGATATTTATCTTCTTGATAAACCTTTTGCAAGGTTTTGGTAGCATGAGGGCTACAGGGGTGACTTCTATGCTGTGAGAAGCCACTAGAAGCTTCCCCCATGTCTGATATAACCAATGCCAGATGACTTGAGAAGACTGGGAGTGAAGTTGAGCTTACTAAGAATGGAAGAGTAAGGGGAAGGTCTTTGTAAGATACAGTTTCATTTCTCATAGTCCTACTCTGATTTGACTGGCCATGTTGACATAATTTCCCTAGGCTGAGCTTGTTTTGCCTGTGATGGTAACTAGAAAATGATCTTTCTCTGTCTTTATCTTGACCCATGAGCTTTTCCTTATACTTCTTCCTTCTTCTTCTTCCATCAAGCCAAGGAGTGGGAGTGATAGAGAAGCTTCAATGGCTACCTGGCATCCAGCCAGGATCAACCCATCACATTTTTTATGAACCTACAACACACCTGCTTTAATGTAGGGCCTTCTTTTCATTTACATTTACAAGCTTAGCACAATACTAACCTGACAAAGTAGTAAATGAGCTGTGAACATCAGAGAAAATGAGAAAACGTACCAAAATTGCCTAAACTAAGAGATTTCCTAAACATGGATGGCAAAAAAAAACAGGAACTGCAAATTATCAGAATCAGTAAGATAACTATTCAATATTCCATGAAA
The DNA here is from genome assembly GCA_013399055.1 of Ramphastos sulfuratus. Taxonomy (NCBI): domain Eukaryota; kingdom Metazoa; phylum Chordata; class Aves; order Piciformes; family Ramphastidae; genus Ramphastos; species Ramphastos sulfuratus. Next base: position 82,219 of record WBNM01009510.1, on the reverse strand, counting down.
GAAAAACAACTTGGTAAGTACAATTCTAGGAAAGAAGACAAGAATCTGTTCAGTGGATTGCAATGAAATGTGGCTGAAAAATAGACTAGTGCTTAGGCAAATGTTGTTCTCCATACTTCTGGGATGTGTCTTCACATTTAAATGTTAAAAAAAAAAAAAATATATATATATATATATATCATCAAAAGAGTTACCCAAAAACATATGTTAAAAACTTTGAGAAATAAATGAACAACAATAAATGTAAACAAATGCAAGAATTTTTATCTTANTAGAAGCTTCCCCCATGTCTGATATAACCAATGCCAGATGACTTGAGAAGACTGGGAGTGAAGTTGAGCTTACTAAGAATGGAAGAGTAAGGGGAAGGTCTTTGTAAGATACAGTTTCATTTCTCATAGTCCTACTCTGATTTGACTGGCCATGTTAACATAATTTCCCTAGGCTGAGCTTGTTTTGCCTGTGATGGTAACTAGAAAATGATCTTTCTCTGTCTTTATCTTGACCCATGAGCTTTTCCTTATACTTCTTCCTTCTTCTTCTTCCATCAAGCCAAGGAGTGGGAGTGATAGAGAAGCTTCAATGGCTACCTGGCATCCAGCCAGGATCAACCCATCACATTTTTTATGAACCTACAACACACCTGCTTTAATGTAGGGCCTTCTTTTCATTTACATTTACAAGCTTAGCACAATACTAACCTGACAAAGTAGTAAATGAGCTGTGAACATCAGAGAAAATGAGAAAACGTACCAAAATTGCCTAAACTAAGAGATTTCCTAAACATGGATGGCAAAAAAAAACAGGAACTGCAAATTATCAGAATCAGTAAGATAACTATTCAATATTCCATGAAAGAAAAACAACTTGGTAAGTACAATTCTAGGAAAGAAGACAAGAATCTGTTCAGTGGATTGCAATGAAATGTGGCTGAAAAATAGACTAGTGCTTAGGCAAATGTTGTTCTCCATACTTCTGGGATGTGTCTTCACATTTAAATGTTAAAAAAAAAAAAAATATATATATATATATATATCATCAAAAGAGTTACCCAAAAACATATGTTAAAAACTTTGAGAAATAAATAAACAACAAAAAATGAAAACAAATGA
>WBNM01009510.1:24239-80966 GCA_013399055.1 Ramphastos sulfuratus | reverse complement strand
TAGATATGCAATATAAGGAGGAATAAGCAACAAGCAGATGAGGATGATTTAGAATATCACTTTAGTAATAAGTAATAAGACAGTATTAAATGTAAACAAATACAAGAATTTTTATCTTGGCTAGATATGCAATATAAGGAGGAATAAGCAACAAGCAGATGAGAATGATTTAGAATATCACTTTAGTAATAAGTAATAAGACAGTATTAAATGTAAACAAATACAAGAATTTTTATCTTGGCTAGATATGCAATATAAGGAGGAATAAGCAACAAGCAGATGAGAATGATTTAGAATATCACTTTAGTAATAAGTAAAAGACAGTATTGAGCTCAAGGTAGTATAAAATAAGGGTTATTCAAACAAATCCTGCTGAATTGATGTTTCAAAGAACCATCTTCCCAGAGTCATTGTGAAGCCATGTGAAAATTTGCAGAACATGAGTAAATATATGACAGCGAACTTCTGTATTATTGGATGGCTATATGCATTTATTCATCTGTGACATCTATTTATTAAAGTGCCTTGGCTGAAGAAACATGCAGCAAGCTTTTTTTTCCTCGTGTGGCAAGAACAGGTACTACTGTAATCAGCATTAGACTGCTGCCAGCAGATTAGCACATACGACATGTAGCCTGAGAGCAGGACAGAAATGATGGATCTAGGAAGTGATTGATTTTTTAACAACGTGCACTGGAGAACCTGCTAGGAATAATGTAAGCAAATATGAGATCGTGACCAGTGACAGGAGAAGGATTGGTAAATAACAAATTGAGCTCCCAGGATCAAGCAATAAGGCTTTAAACAGTCTGGCAGGCTTTCCTGAGGCAATGCATCACAATGAGAGTTTACTAAGAGTTTTGGGGGTTGACAGTTTTGCATTTTGCTTCCTCTTTTATTGTAATTTTTTTTCTTTTAAAAATGTAACGTACAAGTCCAAGGTATTTATTTCAGAGAAATATCTGTGTACATTTCAAAACATAAATTTATCATTTTCTCTGACCAAAAATGCCTGAAGAGAGCTAACTGGTGGAGTGACTGTCAAGTATCTCTTCCTATACCTAATCTGACCAATCAACATTTCTAGTCTACCCATGTTTACAGAATTGTAAGGAACATTTACCACTGCCCACAGAGTCCCTTAGCTTTCTGATCCTCCCTACCCATCATCTGTACATCCTCACCAGTGCTCTCAGGAGGCCATCAAGAGACTGTCACTGACTTCATCTGTTTTGTGGCAAAACTTGCATGAAGAATTTAGTCTTGTAAGGAGAAAGCTAGCTCTAATTTTCGGCATTTGATTGCTTTGCGGTCTGGGCCCTTTCCAGGAATCCTCATGTTCCCCAGATTTGTGTTCTGTAGGTTTGCTAATGATCCAATTTCTCCTGGTGATGGTTTCTAGAGGAAAAGAGGCAACATTGATTGCTACTGTAATTTATTGAAACAATGGAAGAGATTGTGGCTTGGAAAAGATTTGTGGTCAATAAGAGCCTGTTGTGCTGCTGTCCATTTGGGATTTTTCATCTAGGAGGCCACAGAATTTAAGTCTCTGGCACAGGATAAAGAACAGTAACTTCCAGAAGAGTAAAGGCAGATTTCATCTGCCCTTTCACAACTGCTTGAATTTCGGTATAGCAGTTGACCTCAAGGTCCTGTGAAACTGAAATATCAAATCCTTAGCTTTGAGCTCCCCTATGTTCAGGAGTCCCTTTCAGTGCCAAGTTGGGTGCATTAAGTTTCCCCATAAGTCAGCACACACACAACTAATGAGGCAAAGATGACAAATGAATCAATATTGTGTTCCCATTTTACAAGTGCTAACTAGGGAATTACAAAGATCACCACTACCCTCATTCCTGTTTTTTTCCTGGGTCTAACTCATGTACAGTCTCAGCCTCTCTTCTCATGTGTTACTATGTCTTTGTATCTTTATGGGGTAAGTAAATATCTTAATTAGAGTATAGGTATTCATATAGTTAAAAAAACATAACTGAACATTGGGACTTAATTTTCTTAGAGGACTGACAGTCCCAGTTTCAACAAAATAGGAGGAACTATTGTAACTAATGCTGCATAGGCTAGTCAGGAAATTGTTTGAAAACACACCAGTAAGGGTGCCTGTCTTGCCTAGTCCACTGCCTATATTAGATGGTAAAATATTTTAGAGGAGGTCATTCCTGCAATAAAGAGCTTCATTATTTGGAAGTTTTTGAAAATGTCTTAGACAAATATCCATCAGGAATAGACCAAATAGCATTGATACTTCCACCAAGCAGGGGTAGGAAATAGATAACTTCTGGAGGTCTTCTCCTTTCTTGTTTTCTATGGTGAGCCAAACAAACTACCCCTGAAAACCAGATGGTTCAGCCACCCCACAGAAAGGCAAACCAGCAGAAGTTCAGTAGACAGCTTTCATGGAATTTGGGGAATGGAAGCAAATATTTTGAGAAGAAGAAAGAAAAAAAGAGCATTAGGAGATGTGGAAGTAAAGCTACACAGCCTGTGGTATATTTACTGGAATATATTCAGGCCTACAATGAATTGGTTCATTTAGCTTTTTCTCTAGGATACTTCCTTACAAAGCATATAAGACCCTTAGGGGAACTTAATTACTGACTAGTAAATGATGGTGGTATACGTTTAGTATTAAAGTTGGGTCAGTTATCAATTAACAAGATGAGAAAAAGGCAATCAAAAATTACTCCTCTTTAGGGCTTGTTAGTGACCCAAGACAAATGTGTTGATCTCAACTCATTCCCAAAGTCATAGTAGAAACCACACAACGTCAGTAAAAGACCCTTTGCTACCAGGCAAAACGCAGAGAGTAAAGATGACTTTAACTATTTTTCACCCTTGCCTGTCCAAAGTAGTTATTGACAGACACATATGAAAAAGCCTCTGTTCCTGGTGCTTGCTACACCTGGTTTTGTTAAGAGGGAACTTTAATCTTGAGAGTTGTCAGTTTGCCACATATAATGAACATGATATTAATTTCAAAACGAAATCTAAAAAAAAAAAAAAAAATGACAGGCTAAACTTTGCAGTTCTACAAGCAGAACTGTTGATCTCCCAAGATAGTGTTCCCAGCCCACACACCCTTCATACTACCATGTGCTCTTGCTTCTTTTCTTTTTTTAACCCAATCTTCCTCATTACATTTCCTTGGCAGAAATTCCACTGTGAATGCTAGCAATAGACTTGCCTTGATGCTGCTCATCACAATCCCCTGTGACAGCTTAATATCTCATTATCAACATTAATAATAAACGTGTGTTTCTCTGAATATGCAATGTGAGAATCAGATATATATATATGGGACCTCACACTGCATTTATTTGAATGTGGAATGGCTGGTGTAAGTGCCAACTTAAAGTGCCATGATTGAAGGGCACGATTGGCATGCAGAACCAGGCTCAGCTGAGTGCTGTGACATAGACCCCTTGTGTGCCTGAGGGTAAGTTATTTGACCCCATGCACATCCTTTTCCTTGTTATTTAAATCCCTCTTGCACTCTTAGGGAATGATTTAAGTTTGGTGTGCTGCATACTGCAACGTTTAAAACCACAGTCCAGCTGATACTGGCATCTTAGTCTTTGTATGAACATTAGATATTTACAACTAAACTGATAAATATAGAAGTAAAAATCTGATATCTGTATTTCTGAGAATACATACTTAAGAACAGTTAATGGCCTGCTTTTTCCTTACATGATATGTGATTATAAATATGACTTTCCAAAGAAAGTCAACTTTTATTTTTACACTTTTCATTATTATTATTATTTAAAAGCTATCACACTAATGAAACAGTCTCATAGATGAAAGCAAAACAACAACAAAAAAAGCATAACATTCTTGTAATAAAATAAAAACTGGGTATGAAAGCAGATCTTAAAGAATCCCCAATTTCTGTTTTTACTTTCTGAGAATATTTTTTCTTGCTTCTCCATAGTAGGGGATTCTGGAACTCCTCAAATGCTGTTACTAAGGAAAATTTCTTCATTCTAGCCCCAAGGACTGTTACCATATGTACTTGGCTGAGTAGTCAACAATGTGCTTACATTTAACATGATGTTTTAACAAGAAAGAACAAAATTTACAAAACCTGCACGTCAGAATGTCTGAAAAGAATTCCATTCATTTTCTAATACATATTTATAGTAGACATATTAATCTTAGCAACTGTATTCTAACCCTAGCCTACCCTGGCTCTCGAATTTTATTAAGAGAACATGAGTGCAAAAAAGATGCCTAAGTTCATGGAGAATATCTAGAAAACAATAGAATTAAGATGAGAAAATATCACTCTGACAGCTGTGTGAGGCTCTAAGCATTTCCCACAACAACTTCTATGAATAAGCTCTTGCATAAAGTTCAGAAAATGAAACTATGCATTCTGTTATCTAGAAAGCAGTCTAGTCCAGAAAGTAAGTTCTACATGTGCTGAAAGTGTTATGAAGTATCAAAATGGAATGGTGAATTTTCAAAACAGAGAGGAGGATACACGTGAGGAATGCCAGCTCCAAGTATTTTATCTTCTCTCCTGCGTGCAAATAAAAATCAACAAGTGGTTCAAAGTACAGTAGAAACTCTTTTTCAAACATGAAGGCAGTCATGTTTAGTCCCTGACAGAAATATAAACTCAGCAGCTCTGGTTTTATTCGAAAGATGGGAAAAACAATAGAAGTTTTTCAATTTACTGATTTAAGAAGTTGGAAAGGCAGAACTCTTCTCAGCCCAGATGTCTTCCCCATCCCTCCATCATCCCTTTGAGTTCATTCTAAATATGAAGCTATTGCTGTTCTTTGAAGTTGAGTATACAGGAAATGAAAGTCAAACAAGCACAAGGAAATCTCAGGAAGAAAAGACTAAGCATAAACAAAATATTGTTTTGAAGATTTTTTTTTTTTAATATACACTGTAACTGCTTCAGAACAGAAAAGTCTTCCAAAATACGTCAGAATTAAGAATATGCCACTTCTAAGGTCTGTACATAAATTTTACAGGAACTGTGGATATGGTCAAGCAGGTGTAATTAGGAAGGTGTCCAGTGGAGAAACACCTTAAAAGTCCATGGTGTAGAGATCATGAGTTTGGTGAGTTTGGAAGAGATCTTCAAGCAATGGGATCACAGAAAACTCTAACAGGCTTGGACTTATTCTTCAGTGACATTCATAAGCTTCTGTTTTCCTTTATTTAAATAATAAAACAACTCAAATTATACTTCTTAGATCCCCAGTTTTTGTGTAATTGTCCCTTTTATGGGACATTTAAAGACATTTTAGATGTTAAAACTAACTTGGCACTCTAGACATAGGTACATCAAAGGCTGACATGCAGCTACCCAAAGCAGATACTTTATGTCCCACAGAACAGAACTGTTCTCTGGCACAGAACCAACTCCTACAATGTGCCACCTTCCCTCTTCTCATACTTTAGAGAACTGGAATATTCCCAAAAATATTTCTTACATATTCTTCTCCTTCTGCTCTTTTCTAAGATCATTGGAAGAGTAGTTTCAAACTTACCATCAGTGGCCTCCACTAATGTCAAAATCACCTTGTTTCATGTGTTGATTTGCCTGTGTCCTCACACCTAGAATGTCTCACACTGGAACTGGAACTGTCTAAACTCTGTGCATTTGATTTAGTATTGATTTCTTACCTTGAACTTTCTGTAAATCACAGACTTTTCAGAGCCCTGTTTAGACAGTAAGATCAGAGTTTAAACTTGCTGGAGAAGGACTAAGATGATAAACTACTGCAGTATAAACTTGGTTAGAGTCTCTGAGTATCACTCTATTATGAATATTAAATAACAAAGATAATAACCTTGTTTTTGCCAATTTCTGTTCTGCTTCAGTCAGCCCATGCAGAGTGTATTGAGATCTCCATCCATCCATGAAACCCTGGAATGTCTTGCTGGCTGGTATTATTGCTGACAAATGAAAACCATCAGGAAGTGCAATTGTTGCTAAATAAATTTTTATAAAAAATAAAACCACTGAAACATTTTTCACTGGATTGCCCAAGGATCAGGGGTTTTCCATCTGTCATTCTGTCTGGCTACCTAATGGATCCCTCTCCACTACCAGCAATACCTTCTGAATCTAGCATCCAGTTTCAACCTTTCTTGCAAAGGAGCCGGGTTACAAAGATATTCCAGTTTTTGCATGGCTGACTTCATTTTTTGAAGATCAGCACATCCATTTCAGAGAGAAGGTTCAGTTAACATTACAATGAAAGTGAAGATTCTGAGTAGCTCTCTTTTCTGTTTAGTCTGGTTTTTGTGTGTAAAATATCCAGTCTGCACATGTATTATTTGTGATCATCTCCAGCACATCTTAACTCTTGCCCAGAGAGCAGTAGGTGAGTGATGAAGGGATCTGAGAGAGCTTTTAAAGGGACTAAGTACATCAAAAGTATGTTAAGGTAGAGGAACCCAATGTGTTTTATAAAAGTATACAGAGACAAGGCTGAATGAAGTGCATTTTAATATCAAATTAAAGTTAAAATGTACATTTTATTTAATGGAGAAATTTTAACTTGTTTGTCTTGCATCTGAATGTGCTGGTTATCAGAATGAGTTTACCACAATGACAGTATATTGGGTTGAAAGGCATATATTAAAGACTCAGAGAAAGATAAAATACATTCCTCACATTCATCTTACAGAAATTAGTACATACATCAGGACAATTCAAAGCACAAATACAGGCAGGGGGATAAATGGACTGAGAGAAGTCCATTAAATATGAGTTCAATTGAGAAGTCCAATGAATATGAACTAGCAATGTGCACTGCAGCCCAGAAAGCCAAATACATTGAAAGAAGAGTGACCAGCAGGTTGAGGGAGGTGATTCTCATTCTCTACTCTGTTCTTGTGAGACCCTATCTGGAATACTGTGTTCATCTCTGAGGTCCTCAGCATTAGAAGGACGTAGACCTGTTGTCCATACGAGGACCACGAATATGATTGTAGGGCTGTAGCACCTCTCCTATGAAGAGAGGCTGAGAGAGCTGGTGTTGTTCAACCTGGAGAAGAGAAGGCTCCAAGAAAACCTTATTGCAGCCTTCCAATACCTAAAGGGGGCCTATAAGAAGGCTGTGGAGATACTTTTTACAGAAGCATGAACTCAGAAGATGAGGGGTAATGGTTTTAAATTGAAAGAAGGTAGATTTAGATTAGATATAAGGAATAAATTCTTCCATGTGAGGATGGTGAGAACTGAAACAGGTTGCCTAGAAAGGTTGTGGATGCCTCCTCCCTGAAAGTGTCCAAGGTCAAATTAGATAGGGCTTTTGGCATCCAGGTCTACTTGAAGGTTTTCCTGTCTATGCCAGGGAGTTTGGAAATACATTATCTCTAAGGTCCCTTCCAAACCATCCTAAGTTTCTATGATTCTGTGGTACAGTTCACCTTGCAAGTATAATATAAACTGTTAGATTAAGCCATTTCTGGATTGAAAGAGCACCTCATGCAGCTGTATTCTCTTACTGGTTCTTACAGAGCAAACACACCCAGCAGACCTTTCTCTGCTGACTTGGCACTTCTTGGATCCATCTGGATCCATAAACGCAGTTCTTATACATTAGGCCTGCACACAAACCCTTGTATACAGCAAAGCTCAGCCTTCACAGGAAAAAAAAAACCTTTTGAAAATGTGTTGCTTTAGTCTGAGTGCTTGTTAGATTAATTTGCTCTGGAGCTAAGGGGCAATTAAGAACAACCTCACACAAGTCTGATATCCTCTTTCAGCTATATAAAGTAAATTCTAGGATTTGGCAGGGCCCTAGATTAAGTTCTATGGAGATTAACACCTTCAACAGAGGACACTAGAAGAACATATTTCATTAGAGTACTTTGGCAGTGAAAAGTTTCTGTGTTTTTCTCACCTTTTGTGGCCCAGTCAATCCATGCAGCGTACATCTGTGGCAAAAGAAACATCTATCCTGACTTGTTCTGTTGACATTTGCTCATTTGAAACCAAGCTGAACTTAAACACTTTGCATTACAAACTCAATATTCATTAGAAAACAATGACTTCTGACAACTGAAGACCTGAGGATCTTGGACCTACAATGTCCCAGACAGGAAGTTTTGGAAGGGACATCATATCTTCTGGTCAAGCTCAACAGAGTTCCTAATTCATGTATATAATATATCTAACAGAAGCTAACTACTCACAAACATCAAATTAAAGTTTATTCCTTTTTATTTTTTTTTTAACTGATCTAATGCTTATGGAGTGTGGAAATGGTTTGTCATTTGTCACCTTCTGTGTTGGAATATCACAGTTAGTGATATCACCTACCCTGAGTGAGGTACTATTAATTGATCCCTCTGGACTTACTCTGTCTGTGAGTCTACTACAGGCATTGATTTGTTCATTGCCTTCATTTACTTTATTTAAACACTAAGTTTTAAATTCCAGATAATGAAATGGTTACAGGTTCTGAAGTCTATTTCCTACATATGGAATCATTAATATCAACTGAAACACCCAGATAATTTAAAGAGTAGCTCTGGAAAAGAACTTGCAACATAACTTACATATTTAGGCTGATTGCATCTTGGGGATTCTTAAATTTGAAACATATGGTCAGGTGATTTGAAAATCACCCAAGAAAATCTGGAAATCAGCTCACAGCAACATGCAGGAATATCTGCTAGGTGAAAAAGGAGAAAAAGCTAGGGCTGTTGGTTGGGCTGGAGAGTAAATCGGACTACAATAGATGTTTGGTTCCTAGACTGGAAAGAATAATTTTCTGGGTTATGGATATGATATTCACCATGATACATACTTTGGAAAAGAGAGATTCATTCTGACAGGCTATGCTTAGTTGCAGACAGATTAAAATCAGTGCCAATATAGAAACAGGAAGATTATCCTATAAATAAACATGACTAAATGTATGAAGACTCCAGGAATTTGAAGTGACAGTTAAAGTGGCACCTTGTGGTTCATCATATTTGATCCCACTGTGTCAATGTCACAGTGGCAGCTGGTATCAAAAATCGCTGATGGGAAAGAGGATAATAAGCTTCTTTCCTCATCCTTGCTGTCTTTCCTAACCAAGTTATTCATATTTATTGGGGTTGAAAACTGGGACAGTGGTTTTGAAAAGCAAGAAAAAGAAGGAATACCTAGGTTCACTATACCCAGATTATGGCTTCAAACAAAACAGGTAAAGAAGGGTCAGCAGCAGATAGGGATGAAAACAATATTTATCTCTCTGTAGAAGTTCCACTTTTAAGTTCTTACATCCAGCCCTGCCCTAAATTCATCTTGTTTTGTGTTTGTGAGAGTCTAAGTTGTCTCTGCTTTGCTCAAATCAACAATGATTGCCTTTGTTACCTATGTTACCCTCCTTACCTTACCTTTGTTACCTTTGTCACCAGGTGCCTGGCCGAGGGATCAGGGATGTAAATACAGTGCTTTTGTGGCTTTCCCGGATGCAGCTCAGCTTGAATGCCCAGGATGTGTACGTTTTAAATCAGGTAGAAAAGGCTTATGGAATATGTGTATTGGGGGTATGGACAGGTTAAGCTGCGCAGGGAGGGGGCCGAGGCCCTCCGCAGTGCAGCGCTGGACCCCTGCAAATGCGTGAGAATATACAGGAAGATTCCCTGGGGAGCTGCACCTGGACATCGGTTAAAAAAACTGTATAATAAGGCTAAGAAGAACACCTCCACAAGAACACCTCCACCAGAAAAATTCGAGGAACAACTCCCGCAGAACAACTGCAGAAGAACTCCTCCTGATGAACTCCACAGAAGAACATCCCTGGGCCATGCACAGATCCCTCTCTCCCCTCTCCCCATCTCTGTCTGATGGTAATGTAATCCCTACTCTTTTCCTTCCCCACTCTTCTCTTTTTCTCCATTGTTCCCTCTCTCCTCCCTTCTCACTCTCCCTCTGTTTTGTTCAGCTTTATCCTTTAATAAATAGTTTTGTGGTGATATATGGTATCGCTTGCACCTTAATTTCACAACACAGAAATCTATGAGAACAGCTCTTGCTCCTCTGGACAGAGGTATTGTTAATCTCTGTTCTCTGGACCTTGACAGTGTTGCATATATAATTCAAATGACCTGTACAGCTGACTGCCTTGTGTAGTGGAATATGTAGCTCCAAACTCCTTGAGGCAGAGTAAAATCTCCCTTCAGCTAGATGACTGTCCCATCCATTGAGTTATTAAGTGAGTAAAGTGGACAGTAATGCTTTCTCCTTCTCCTGTTAGGGGTCCGAGTCTTCCTGGGCAATGTGTAGTGCCCCTAGTATGCTTCATCCAGATGCTGAATGTTCCTATGGCTGGTCAGTCCCTTGAAAGTCAGATGCTGCAACACAGAATGCCTTGCATCGAAAGATTTGATGCAAATCTTTTTGTTTTGGCCCCTTTACAGTCCTGCACTTAGAGCTGAAGTTCAGAATTCGTACATGGGATGTCATACGAGGAGCCCACTAGTGGAGGCACAGGAGTTGTGTTGAGTGTATTGCAGCTGGAGAAGGTAGTTGGCAGCTATAACACTACTAACAAGGAATTTCCCACCCCTTTTGGCCTTTTAGCCAGCTTCACTAGATGAGCCAGAATTGCTTTCTTTACTGTTAGACCTTAGTTTGCTCAAGGAGGGCCACATTCTTTCTCGGTCTATGCACTAGACCATGAATTTCTCCATACCCCATGGTGAAACACACATGCAGGAATGGTATGAACACAGCTTAGTATTCATCATTAGCTTGTCAAAGCCTTAGGTGGTACACGTGACTTTAAGGAAGCAAGGAATACAGATGACTCAGGATAGCACATAGGTTTCTGAAAACTTTCCATGAATCAGCACAGCCTCCCAACATGAAAATAGATTGAAAGGACACTGCTTTCCAGCAACATCTGGAGAACAGCATTTCTAACTGTATGTTATCCCCAGCACTTTGAAGAAATGTCAGCACAGAACATAAATCTGGTACCTCTAACATTTGCACCCTGACACCCTCAGCACAGACAACTATCTAATGTATTTTCTCTTCAGTGCTGTATTTATATTAAAAGTTGGACTGCAACTGTTCAAAATGTGCAAGTTAACTTTTTATCCTCTCCAAAGTGCATTTGTTCCATTGTAATATATAAATGGCATTTGCACATTCATCAGTATTTGAAATCTAGTCTTTAAATTGTCCTATGTATGCACATATATTTATAAGTTAATAAAAATACACCCTTTCCACTACTTTTTTCTACAATGAAATAGCCTGCGAGCAAATTACATTTTCTTTTTACTGTTTACTCAGCACAGTGAAAGAATATATTGACTGCTACATTTCTATGACTCTTTTCTGTACAGCTCATGAAAATGGTCTCCCACTCTTATTAGTTTCAAATATTTTCCTCGTTTTCCCATAAATTGTCACTGCAGCTATGACCTCTTTACAAACATTCAGGTAGAAAGAATTAAGACACCTGTTTATTTACATTGTTTCTAGAGCAGCTGTGCACCCTCATGCTCCTCACAAGAGTTTATTGCACAGTGGGTCTCTCAGAAAAAACGTGGTTGGCATATACAACCAAATCTACTTCAAGAGGTGAATGTCTTAACTGAATGACTGAAGCCATTATAGTAGCCTGTGGTCAGACCTTTCTTCTGCTAATCTTTTCACTGATATTCTTTAGTCACATGAGTTGTGTCACTAATTTGGTCAAAACTGTACATATAGAAAAGGATGCTGTGGCACATTGCTTGTTCCCATTTCATTTCTTCATTTATTTGCTGCTGGCATATGAAAGATCCTGCATAATCTGTCACTTGTCACTGAGCAAATGGTGTAGACCTGAAAGCAGCCTGGTTCATTCTGTGTTGTGAAATCTCAAATTCTGAGTTGAGGTCTTGGACATCAAGATCACATGCAGCTCACAGGAGGAATGTAGGTAGTCTACCTTGCTAAGCAAAGCGGAGGGCTGGATCCTCTGAAGGTTACACTGCTGCACAGAGGTTATGTACAGAAACACACCAGGGGAAAATGATCCAACTGCATGGACATTTGCAACAATGATCTGCTACTGTGTAGTACTATGTAAACAGAAGAAATATCATCATCACGAACTTCACATCTTTGTCCTGCAGGAAGTAATTTCATAAACTCTTGTGTTTTGTTTTCCCATGATGCAAACTGTCCTCATAAAGGTTTACGCAAAGGTCTGAATTGAACCCTTATGCAACTACAGTGATTTAGTAGGAGTAATGGTTAAGGCAAATTGTTGCAAAGTTTTCAAATCGTTCCTACCATCCTTGAGGTCAGCCTCAGCAGAATACTTTAGTTCCTGACATAGGAAAAAGAAATCTGCCTGTTTGGAATTTATTTTCAAGTAATTCCTTTGTGTCACTAATCATAAACACAGAGAAATGTGTATTGAAACCAGTGTACAAGGACTTCTGGAATGAGGCATTCCACTTACTGCTGGGGAAGCATGAAAGAGAAAACAGTGACATCAGGATCTGGTCAGATCACCTAGTGTGCTATTGGAGCCACTTGTGGTGAAGAATCATCATCAACTAAGCAGAAAGAAGGCTGAAGACATGGTGGTGTACTACTGTAGTGTGCACTGTACCACTCTCAACAGTTACACATCAGAGTTTTTCAAAATATAATGAAAAATAAGAAACACAATTTTGGCTAACATAATAAATTCTTTCAACATAATTAAAAGGTGATTAAAAAAACCCAAAAACCTAGGGGAAGGACAATACTTGATTTATAAAATCCTTAAATTATTTCAAATGGGAAGATAAGATAGATACTTTTAATCCAGCATAGAAAACAGCAGTGAAACATCTTCTTTTAATGACCTCATTCTTGACTGCATTATGCCATTAATCCAAAGTTGTGTTTGGACAAATTGCTCATTCTAGAGATAACTGGTTTCCTGGTAATTAAATGAGAGAGAGAAAAAAATATTATTGTTACTATTAATGATTACTACTACTGCTAATAATTATCACAATGCCCTATCAGAGAAAATTACTCTGATCTGGGCAGAAGCATGGAATTTCAGCAATGAAAACTTTCTGGAAATTAAATTAATTTTAGAAAAAAAATGTATTTGCCCATGATCCAATGAAATAGAAAGAAACTATATGCCAAGGTGATGATTAGGTTATAAAAAGACTCAACAATAACTAATTCATATGTAATAACATGCATTTATTTATAAGATTCCAAAGTGAAAAGTTCTTAGTGTTAACTGACTAGATACTTTAGAGTGAACATAAGGCTGTCTGGAGCACAGCGTCCTTTTAGTAACTTATGATTAAATCGTGCTACAGATAGCAAATAAAGCTTTTATTACTAGAAAATTATTTCGTCTAGCACATAAAATTGCTGAAAGAGTCTTTTCTTAATTACAAATTTTACTCAATTCTTTGGTACTGTCATGCAAATGTTTTCTTAGAAGAGCAAGCACTGCCAAACTAAATTAGAAAAGTTGTCATGAGTTTATAGGCTTTAGAAAAGGTAGTTAAAGCAGTTTTCAGAGAAATGTTCTGGGTGTACAGTAGGGAAAAAGAAGTGAAAGATCACAGACTCAGGTGGTTATCTCTTGTTTTAGTGCAAAATGCTCTTATAGTCAAAAATTGATCTGGTCATATCATGGCCACATTCTCTAAAAGCTGACCTGTGGGGTCTTGAGATAAATCATGAAAAATCACCCTGCCTCAGTAGAAATGCTACCCTCCTTTAAAGGAAATTTATGAGATACTTTCCTGCTTTGATTAAATACAAATATTCAACAAATTCAGAGTAGATCAGAATGGGACAAGGGTATATACATTTGAGTACCCACAGTTTTCACAGCAGAGTTGAATGTAGGGACGTTTCACCTTCTCTGTTACTCAGCTGAATTTGCTGTCTTACATAGAATTAATCTGTTCTCAACTGGTAGAAGTTAGTTAAAGAAATGGAAAACCAAGAAAAAACAAAACTAACCAAACAAAACCAACAAAATTAGACAATATCAATAATCAAACCACGAAACCAACAGACCAAACTAAACCTAACAGCATAAACCACAAAACCAACAGACCAAACTAAACCTAACAGCATAAACCTTCTTGGTGGTCTGTAATGTTTTGGGAAACAGTTGAGGTAGTTCCCACAAGGTTCTGATACACTAGAGTGAGTTTCTAAAGTATGATGATGCCCTTGATTTGTTGCTGTTGCCATCTAGTGTTCCACAGAGAGCTGCTGGAAACAAAAGTGACTTCTGCCCAGTTTCGTCATCTCTTTTTTTATCTAGTTCCATCACACTTAAGATTCTCAAATCTGTAGGAATGATCTTTCTGTCCACACCTTTTTTTGACAACACCTTCCCTGAGCTTCCCTATGAATAAAAATAAGCTCAGTTGACATCAAGCCATCATTTGAATGAAATAGTTTTGCCAAATTATGAAGAATTTGCTTGGGATGTATTCCAATACGCGAGGAGTTGAGAGAAAACATCTCAAGGTCAGCACAAAGGAGGAGGGTGTAAGTGGATTCATCAGCAGCATGTGTTGTGCTGTAAGAGGAGAACAAAATCATGCCCCTAGCACAACTCTGTTGTATAACTCAGAACCCAGGTGGCCAGTACAGCAACACACACTTGTTCACATGACTGACTCATGTCCTCACACCTACTGCTGCTGGCATAGCCTCTGCCTTTGCAGCCCTAGCTGTAGCTGCAGGTTACAGGTTTGGGTATTCCATAGAGTCAGTGCCTGTCATCATGAGAGGCATCCTGGGAAGTTTCCCTGCATGTCGTATTGTAGCTGACAGGTTGGTCACAAATGTGCTGCCACTTCTGCTCAGGAGATCCTTACATGATTATTCCTATTGTGTGCTCTTGCCAAGAAGTGTTTTTTTTGCAAATGTCCTGTACTGTGTAATTAAAGAAATGTTTGCATTTGAAGACTCCTCTGACAACAGGATCACATTGACCATATTATGCCTGGGAGCACAGAAGCAGCTCTCATTCATACATCTCTCTTTAAAAGTTACTCCCTGCAGTAACCTGTCAAGAAAGGAATGAGTGTTATGGGGTTTTTTCACGTCTTTTTTCATCTGTGTGTAGGGCCTTGCATCCTGGGGTGCTGGTAGTTCATAAGCACTGTTACATTCCCTTAATTGCATTTCAGAGAAAAGGGTCCCATCTTAGCCAAATTAGGAGCATGCAGATAATTACCTTTAATTACATCCCACCGATAGTACTTCGGCTACCTCACTTTGGAAATGGGAGGCACAGCCATGATACAGTCAGGTAACCAGCATGGCATCTTCCATTCTTTACCTCCTACCTCTGAGTTAACTCTACTTACACATTTTGCTGCATCTTTAAATAAAACCAATCAAAAAGCATTACAAGAAAATGATTACTTAACTGTTGGTAGCATAGGAACAGATTGGCTTATTCTTGTTTGGCTTTGAGTTGTTTCAATAGCCTGCTATGCAACACCTCTAGACTTACTTTAGTGTGTGAGGAGCATTTCTGACTGCTCCTTTGCCTTGGTAAACCCTAGGACCAAAACTACAGTGTAAATTATCGAATGTGCCAAAGCCAGAGCTCCAGAGACGGAGCTGCCCCTCATGAAAGATGGAGAGTGCATCCAGTAATGATCTAAGCAATAAAACTGATCCAAAAAAGAATGAGTGGAGATGCAAAAAGCTTCAATTATCCATAAAGTACTACAGATCATGCTTAATGCTGGGTTCGGATGTTTCCAAAACGATTGCTTTGGGTTTTTTGGGGGAGGAGTGTGTCCTCTTTTTTTTTTAAATCAGGTATTTTTCAGGTCAGCATTGCACAACGATCTGATTCTTTGATTTCCTTTGTACTGGAGCTGATGGCTGAAAGACAGCAATGCTGTATGATAATGGGACACCATTATCATAGCAAAGAAAAGGGTGATTTGTAGAAGAAGCTGAGGTTTCCAAACCCCAACTTCATTTTTACTGTTTCCATACAATCCTTGCTCAGACAACTCCCATGGACTGCAGCCTTTATCATGGTACTTTAAATAGCAAAATGGATTTCAGGGGCAGTGTGTAGGAGCACAAGTAAGTTAGAAGACAGTGGCAGCTATGGAATTTTCTGAGATAAGGTAGAAAAGTACATCATTACATGGCATGATGATGGTGAGCAAAGTTAAAAAAGGAACAGAATAACCCTTCTTGAGATTTCTTTCTTTGTTTAAGTAATTAATATATTATTGGCCTCAAAAAAAGGATTAGACAATCTTGTCTCTTACTCAGAGCAACCTTGTTAATAGCTATCTAGCCTTGGAAAAAGCTAACACTGTATCCTTAGCACTTTTCACCACAAAAGTACATAGTTGGCAGTCCTTATTGCAACCAATAGGAACAGCACCTTTGAAGGGCAAATGTTTGGCTGGGACATTGCAGTTAATTAATATTTTTCTTGTTCATGGTACTGCAGTGTCCCAACCAAGGTCAGAGCTGCATTCTGCTGGCATTGTATAGATTCATGGAATGAGCAATTTGCTGCTCAAAGCTCAGTAGAAGAGAATGATAAAAGTCGGAGCAGACTGAAAGCACATTCAAATCAGATGCAAAAGACAAGGTTTGTCTCATGAGTTTTAACCTAGGTTTCTATCCTACCTACCATGCCACCTCATAGCCCAAAGAAAAAACAAAAGCAAAACCCAAATCACTGTATAAGACAAAATTCAGCAATTCTATGTTACTTTGTAAAGAGTAGAAGTGCAATGATAACTTAATTATTCTCCTGAAACAGCAGTTGATAGTTGCAGTCAGAAATCATTTGAAGTTTACAAGTGGACAAAGTGAACATTGTGGCTTTTGCTAAGCTGTATGCAGCACTTCTTTATTCACAGCAGAAGAATCCAAGTTGCATGTGTAGGAATTGCATGGCTCCCTCAAACTGAACACTTTCAAGCTGAAACCCTGGACTGAATCAAAATTAGTTTTGCCAAGCAATATTGAAATGGAGATTCTTATATAATGTATATCTCTGGGAATCTGGGTATACATGGGTAATGAATGTAATACAATTTTAATGAGAATTTCATTTTATGACTCAGGATACAAGAAGACATAACTTCTCCTAATATAATTATCTTTGATTAATCTGTGGGAGTTATTAATTTCAGACAAAAGCTTTGCTTTTTTGAATGTCCAGACTAATGAAATTACTCTTATTAGTTTGAGGGTAGATGATGACACAGATATAATAGGCACTGAAACAGAGATATATTGGACAGCTTACTGGAAATTGAAATTACAGCAAACGAATATTGCACATTGACCCATGAGCACAGCTACCACCTTTTCAACAAGAATTCTTTTCCATCCCCTCTGTTACCACTCTCAACATACATGCAATACAATCTGCTTTAAGCTATCACAAAGCATCTCTCAAAGACAAAGCAGAAATGAAAATGAAAGACTATTAAAGGAACAAAACTCTTTCTGCCCAAGCACATTAACACTGTAATTCATATTCTGTGTTCTGATGATGACCAAGAGGTTGAGAGAAAATTTGGCCTCATGATGTGTGGAGTTGTTCAGACTCTCAAGAAAATAAAGTCTGAGCTCAGAAGAATTAAAAATCTTATTTCCATCAAACCAAACAAATAAATACCCATCTGGATGCATTCTTGTGTGACCTGCACTAGATTGTGGTCGTGCTCTGGCAGAGGGGTTGGACTCGATGATCTCCAGAGGTTGCTTCCAATGCCTAGCATCCTGTGATCCTGTGAAAATGAGAAAGAGTAGTTGGGAATTCAAAGGGGTCTAATGAGTGAGACAGTATTAAAGAAGGATATGGTGATAGACTGTACAATTGTTTAATCTCTTTGCTTGCAGTCTGCTCTGTTTTACTACATATTCTGCTCTGTTGCTTTATTCAGCAAGGAAATCTGCTTGTCTGCTTTCACTGACAGACTAACTCCATGATGTGATGTGCCACATTCAGCTCTGCCTGAGAGCAACCTGAGTGAAGTGGCTAGAATGAAGAGCAGGAGGACAGTAGAAAACCCACAGCAAATACAGAGACAGGTAAATTTCTAGAGAACAAGTGAAAAGAGACTATTCCAGGGACCAAATGTGTCCTACTCATGTGATGGTTATTTCAGGCTAAATAACACCGGACTGAGCCCAACACTGTAAGAAGGAATCAGACCTGTAAGGACTTTTTGAAGAAGGAGGGAATCTGGTAGAAAAGCCTTTAGATTTTGTTGTGTATTACTCAACAGATCTTTGATTTGAAAGCTCATTCAAAAATTCTTCTTTCAAATCTACTTTTTCTTGTGTCCTCATAAGCACATACGTGATGATGGAGAGGCTGTTTGGTGTTTACAGTGTGCTCTCAACCCATGCAAGCTTTACCTTACTTTTGGTCCCATCAAACCCATGCAAAACAAAAGTTATGGGTTACAAATAATGAGACACAGAGTTTCAGAATGTTTGTTCCATGTTTCCACAGAATGCATGGAAAAATTCCAGTTAAATTGAAAGATTTCATATGTAGAGGAGCTAAGTTTCTGGTTAGAGGATGAAAGCCCAAATGGACATGTTACTAAATGAATTTGTCTCTGAAATAAGCTAAATTCTGAAGTCCTCACACAAAGCTTGCACTAAATTTTAACAAGTTTTCCTATAAAGGGCTGGGAGAAAATCAAATATTATTTTATTGAATTTAGCAGTGGATGAATATTTCTCATTCTGTCACAATAAGATTATTTAGTCACAATGAGGTACTAAAATAAAATATGATGAAAGATGCTTTTATCTAAATGGCAAATACTTTCCTTATATATTCTTACTTTGGGGCATGAACAATACAAATGTATCTTTTCTTTCAAGCATTATTTTTCCTCCTACACTTTTACCATTATGTTCCTATATTTATAATTGCTAGCAAAATCCATCTCCAATTGCATCTGTATTCCTGGGTGTCCTACCTGCAAGACATTAGGTGAAGGCAGTATATGAGTGTCAGGCAGTGGTTTGCCTTTTTTTTTTTCCCCCTGTATTTTTTACTGGAAGCCTTCTTTTGGGCTCTACTACCAAAACCACCAAGAGATTTTGTTTTCTTAGTTTCTACTTTTAGTTGTACTTTACTTATTTTAAAGTTATCTTTCATGTACTTATGTAGGTGTTTATAAGTCACATAATTTATAAGTGAATTTCTCCTTACAGTTGCTGGGAAGAGAGCCAAAATATAAATTTTACAGAGTTGATGCATGCTCTGCCTTGCTCACCTGACATATCAGAGCTGAGCTTTGGAAGAAGCCATCTCATTTTGAGCCCAAGACCATCTGGACTGAAACACAGTAGAGGCAAGGCAAGAACTGCACTCAGGCTCCTCTGACCATGGTTTTATTCCCAGATGCTTTCCCAGAATTCTTGTGTTATTTCTAGGATATTATTTAATGAGTGTGGGCCTCAGCTTGCATCTACAAAGTGGGGATTATTCCACAACTTCTGCAGCAGCCCTTCAAGTTCATTTTGTGTCAGCAGAAAATACACTTTTCAGAGGAGGAACATGCAATTTCTGAATCAGAGCATATGCCTCCGTGAGGTTCTGTCCATGATTCTAGCTAGGTATTGCTATAAGTACAAGTAATTAACACAAATAGAAGCTAGATAATAGCAGGGACTATCAGATTTGTACTGTTAAGAACTTCTTAAAGGCATCTACATTAAAAGACAAAACTAACTATCTTATTGAAAAAGAGCAAAGACCTTTCACTTCTACCATTTCCCTAATAAACACCTCCCTGGTACTCTCCCTTCTGACTTTTAATTATGGGTCTTGTTAAATTCATAAGCATTAAACAAATAGAATTTCCTTACTTAGGCAATCGTATTACAAGTGATTCACATGTACCTCACAATTTTGTGATAAAGGCAATTGTGCATTTTCCTTGTCAGCCTAGAAATAAGCATTGTGTAGAACAATCCTACTCTATTTTCCAAATTGCAGTGTAATAATTGGCTTGTGGTTCCTAGTCACGACTGAATTTTTGTATATCATACTTGGTGTTCTTCTCTTTTACATTTCCATATCCACATCTTCATTTTAAGTTAGGGGCTGAAGACTCTTACAGCAGCACAAATCAGCAATTTCTTTTTCTTGGGTAACATTCTTTGCTATTTTAACACACTATTGAAGATGCTGGAAAGCATGTGCAATTTCTCTATGTGCAAAAAGACAAATCTTAAATCTGCTTTGCAGAATTTGTGTCTGCTCTTCCACCTTGGAAGACAACAGCATGCAAGATTCTGATTCTTGAAAATAGATTGTGAAAATCTGAGAAGTGGCCTAAGATGCAAACCATGTACATATTAGAATGGTGAAAAGCATAAGAAGATAGACTACCTTTAAAATATCACACTGATAAGAGAGGCCCAAAGGCTAACTAAAGATGGTCTCCAATTATAAAAAAGCACAGCTCTGTATAAATAATCTTAATGAGCAACGAAATTAGACAGTGAAGCTCAAAAGAAAATTATGATATTTATGCAGAAATCTCATTACTCAAGTGGCATGGAACATTCAACATAGAAATAGATCTGAAAGCAAGAGAGTAATAATTTATCTTTAAGTTTTCCCTTCAAATTAAAACTTACATATCAATTTTTTAAGACATCCTGAAATGCATAATCAGCACCAAACCATCAAATGTGTAATGCTACTTGTGATAAAAGGTATATAATTTTGTGTCCTACAGTGTCTTTCTGCATCATAAAATTAGCCAGAGATTATGCACTTCAAAGCAAAGGCCTGTGCTCCAGCACATCAAAGCCATCTGTTGAAGGAATCAGACAGAAACCACCACAGTCACCAGACCACTAGATACTGGCAGCTCTACCCAAAAGGAAACACAACATGTCACACTAGTCTGACATTCCCTGTTGTCAAAAAATATGACTCGCATACTGATCCAGCAAGCATCTGAGCAGCTTTAAGCAAAGAAATGGCTCAGACTGATTTTGTCAACTAGATTGAAATAGAAAAAGAAAGGCAAAGAATCTAGGAGCAAAGTGTTCCAGCTCCAGATTGTGGAACTACTATTCTCAGCAAAGGCCATTCATTTTGTGTGTCCTGGTTCAGACAAAAGTCTCAATGATGAGAATCTAAAATAAGTGACACATTTAGCACTTTCAAAAAAAAAAAAAAAATTAAAAGTATTCTGCCAAGGTACAGTCACCAAAGAAGATCTGAAATAAAAGCTGTACACTGAAAAGAGATTGCTTGGCTTCATTATGGAATTTTACAGCATCAATTCATTCAGTTGTCTATACTATAGACTCACATGGCCAAGACATGGAAACAAAGCTGATCCATGATCATCCACACTTCTTAATGTAATGATATTCTTGTGCCAGCTAGAGCTTTTTTCAAGGACTCTTCCTGTTACTCAGTATAGATACAGTCACTGTGTTTGAGAGAAGTGGAAGAGACTTTATCCAGACATATGTGAGCTCTGCCATGCTATCTGTCCTCTCAGCCTGAAAACCAGGTCCTTCCTTTATCATTTCTCCATAATGAAGAGAATTACAGACATGGTTCTGTATCATAGTTTCTAAGTGTTACCCACATCCCTGAGCCCTGTACATGAACCTTAAAGGTATTGATGGAAGCTTTCATGAGTAGGACAGTAGTGTCTCTGACTTAAGGAAATAATTTGCTCCCACAACTTTCAAGGTAAAGAAAACTACAAATTCCTTGTGCTTCAAGATTAAAAAGTAGCCTTTGTTTACAAATCAGCAAGAAGTAAAGAATTCACCATTCTTTATGCATTGCTTCAATGACATTGCTATATATACCCTGGAAAAGGATGATGCAATGACTGAGCAGTGACAAGTGGCTTTACTAGAGCATTGGATTTCATCTGCAGTACAGAAGTTGACAATCTTGTGTCTAATATAGTACTGGACTAAGTCTTTTATCCTGCAAGTGACTGGTGATGAGCCTCCCACATCTTACTTTACCAAGCAATAGTGTCTTTTCCCCCTTTTTGAATGCCATGCACACTAGGGAAGTAAATAAATAAATAAATACATAAATAAATAAGAACATAAAATTAATTTTAAAATCTGTAGAGAACTACCATTAGGGGACACTAAGTAGAGAGGTGCAAAATCCTCCAATCCAGGGGACTATTGAATTTCAGAGGTATATCTGTAGCTCTCTGGACCTGTCTTGCATTCTTAGAGCTCCTTGTCATCACATCTTTTGTTTTTGTCTTTGTGTGTCAAGATTTCTTTTCTGCATTCATTTCTCTCCTCACGTCAGTGAAGTAAAAACATGGAATTACTGCCATATTCTGTTTGTTGCCAGCACTCTCTTCTCTCTTCATGCACTAAACTTTTAGACTCAGCTCTCTGTGAGGCTAAGAGTTTAGTGTCTCTGTTTGAATTAGAAGTTCTTTGGGGAAAGGACTTTCTACCACCATGTGTTTGCAGAGCATTTAGCACAAGGAAACTATCATTTGTTGGCTCTTAGGCGTGACTGTAACAAACATAATAAATAATAATAACCTTTTTAACAGTCCACCAATTACCAGACATCAGAGTAAAACCTTGCAGGAAATGGGAGAGATGTCTGCCCTGGGATAGTCTCTGTGTTCTTAGAACAAATTAAGGACAAAAAGAAAATTGTGCATAATGAGCTCTGCATTAAAGTTTTCTCAGGGAGGAAAGTACTATATCAGAAACTGTGGGGAGAGTTCATTCTGGTCTCATCCTCGCTACAGGCGAATGGTCCTGGCCTAATTGCAATTTTGTCTTTTAGTATTTGACAGTAATTGTGGTAGAAGAACAGTCTAAATAGGCTATTGTTAGCAGTGTGCTCTTTCCCCTTTGCCAAATTTGTTTGTAATAGGGTTGTCTTTTTTTTTTTTTTCCCTCTCTGTGTTTTCTCATTCTCTCTGTCTCTCCAAACAGCTCTTGTGGTGTTCTTTTCCTCCTTCCTACATGCTGTACTTCTTCCTCACTTCAGTCTCTCACTCTGCACCCCAAAACCATCACTCACACCCTCACATGACATACAGACATCTTCCCCTCCACTTTTTCTCACAAAAGCTCACGGACGCCTGCTCTGTGCGTGGTGTTCCCAGGTGATGATTAATGAGAGCTCTAGCTGGAGCTAAAAGCTATGATGAGTGTCTATATAATAACAAACGTTAGTGAGGCTGAGAGAAGCTGAAGCATGCAGATCTCTTCCCCAGGTTGACAACACGCTGATTTCATAGCAGCTGATTAAAAATATGAACTTCCTGGGCCATCTAAAGGTCTTACTAACTTCCAAGGTGCAGAAAAAAACTGCAGGAGAAGATTGGAACAGATTGCCCAGGGAGGTTGTGGATGATCCCTCCCTGGAGGAGTACAAAACTAGATTGGATGAGGCCTTGAGTGACCTATTCTAGTGGGAGGTGTCCCTGCCTATGGTGGAGGGTTGAAACTAGATGATCTTTGTGATCCCTTCCAATCTAAACCATTCTATGATTCTATGATCTGTAACCATATCACATTGTTAGAAGATAAGCATCTTCTCAGCTTGATTTTCATGTTAACTCTGCAATATCAAAGGGATTCTCTTACTGTTCAAATATCACAAAAGAAAAATAGGAAAGGTTTCTGTATCTGATAGTGTCATAGTTTGACCCCCAGCTAGCAACTAAGCACCACATAATTGTTGGTGTGCCATCCCTCAGTGGGATGGGTAAGTCAACTGAGAGGCTCAAAATTAGAAAACTCGTGGACTAAGACAGTCTACTAGATAAAGCAAAAGTTCTGTGCACAAGCAGAGAAAAACAAGGAACTCATTTACCGCTTCCCATCAGCAGGCAGGTGTTCAGCCATCTCCAGGAAAACAGGGTTTTATTATCTGTAACAGTTACTTGGGAAGACAAACACCAACACTCAAACATCCCCCTTTCACTCTTCTCCCACTTTTATATGCTGAGCATGACATCACATGCTATGGGATATCCCTTCAGTCAGTTGGAGTCAGCTGTCCCAGCTGTGTAGACCTGCTCACTGGTGGGATGAGGTGAGGAACTGAAAAGGCTTTGATTCAATGTGAGCACTGCTCAGCAGTAATGGAAATATCTCTGTATTATCAACATTGTTTTCAGCATGAATACAAAACACAGCCTCATACTAGCTATTGTGAAGAAAATCTACTTGACTTCAGACAGAACCAGCACAGATGGTAACAGTGTACATGGGACACCCCACTTTCTATATGATGCTGCACAGGGCTATATCCCAGGAGTGTAGAGGTCTCTGCTGAAGCAGTTATGAGCTAGCTTGGCTTGGCACAAACACCCTCCTGCTAGTCTTCCCTAGTGATGTCATTCAGTCCCCTAGTGACTTGTATTTCAGGAGAAGCTGCTTAGATCACAGCGTGCTTTGAGGAAAACTGAGAAGTGTGCACACAGAACAAGTGACAGTTAATATCCACTTCTGCACTTTCAACTGAGAAGTTTGACAGTATACTGTGACTGCATAATGATGCAGAGAGAACTATTAGATGGGCAAAGGGAAAAGTGAGATGTCAGAAGGTAAAAAACAAAACAAGAACAATGATAACAACAATAACAAAAAACCCCACAAACAAAAAAAATCCTTGTGTGATCCAAACTAGGCATCCACTGTAGTTATTTTTTTTTCCCTGAGTTTGGAATTAAAATTTTAGGCTGTTGGAAGACAGTTACAAAGAAACAGTTGAGTTTCAGTATCACACAAAATCCAGACAAAGTATTTTAGACTCCAGCTTGCATTTACAAGTCACATACATTTGTACCTGCTGTCAGAACCAGGACCAGATCAGACTAGAGCAGTTTCAGTGTATCGTTCAGTGTGCTTAAAGAATGCCCAGGCTCTGCCCTGTCTGATGTCCCATCCAACTCATACAGAAATGGAGATAGGTTGTGGTTGAAAACACCTGTGATTGCCTTCACTTGACTACATTAGATCCTCTCATAATTTCTAGTCTTGTTTTCCTTTGTTGACATTTGTCATATATGTTATTGGCCTTTGTTATCATTGCAGTTTGATCTTTTACCTCATCTTTGTGCATTCTCCTTTTCTTCCCCCACTTGCCCTCGCTGATGCCTTTGGAACATAGATTTGAGATAAATGAGGAGTGAGCTGAGATCAGAATCTATTGTGCTTATTAAAGAAAGTTTTTATCTGTTTTGCTCTTCAAGTAAATAGTATATAACAAGGAGACTACTAAAAGATGAAAATCTGGAATAATGGAAGACCTTATGCTGTTGTGAGAACAATTGGCATGATGATGAGTAATTGTCTTAGCCTCATACCAAGGGACACATAGTTTAGTCTAAGTCCTTATCACATTTGCTTATGACTCTACCCAAGCTGATCCTTAGAACAGAGTAAGACCCAGATTAGATCCTTCTTGAGGAAGGGTGTGACTGCATCACTGGGACCTGGCCTTATTGTCCAAAGTGTCATATAATTTACTGTCTCTCATGAATGTATCATGAATTCATTCTGATTGTATTTTGGTTTTCTAATCCAATAATGTCAACAGAACAAGACCATAGAAGAAAATTCCCTGTTTGTTTCAGGCTCAAACTCTCTCTCCTCTACACTTATGCTGGATGCTTTAACTATGATGCTCTGGGGTGGTTGCAGAATTTCTCCTCCTTCTTGTGAGCTACCTCAGTGTCACAGTGGCCCTTAAAAACAGCCCCCTGCCTGAAGAGTCCCACTCTTCAGCTTTCTAGCAGAGAGGTACTGAAGGTGGAGAAGCCAGGAAGAAGGAAATAGGTTAAGCATTACAGAAGAAAAATTGCTGTAATATATCTGAGGAAGATATGGTCTGGCTTGGATCTAAAGAGAGGAAGAGAAATGGAAATCTGAGAACATCAAGGCCTATCTGGAGAAATTTAGAATCCTCTTTTCAAATGCCACCCGCATTTTTGTCAGTCATTAGAGGCCCAAATGTATTGAAAACTGAGAGAACACCTCAATTTAAATACTTCATTTCCCCCTTTTCTTTTTTCGACTTGGAATTCTTCCTCTGGCTCAAAAGAAGAATTTCTATCTCAAACCGATCAATATGGCCTCTACTAATTCCCACATCAAGAACTATGCTGGCAAAATATCCTACCTCACACTGTTTTTCTCGTGATAATATTTGACAGATATTTTGGTAACTAAAATCATATTTCTACAACTTCTATTTAGACACATCTCAATTTAAAATTTGAATTTGACTGAAACATTTTCTTCTGTGCAGATTATGTCCAAAGCTGAACTTCAGCCCAGCTGGAACATTTAGTATTTCCCTGCTGAGTTATATGATCTTTTTAATGGAAATGTCATCTCCACCTTAATTATTGCAGTACATGGAGAAGATGTTATAATATTCATGACAGCAAGTAAAAAATAACTAGATGTAATATATGGGAATATCTATTTTCTAAGACTATTGATCTTTGTGGTAGAGGCTCTTGGCAACATCCAGTTCTGGATTTTTTAACAGTGAACTTCAAAGAAAAATAATCAGAATGGTAAAGCCATTGATTTAGGAAAATTCAATCAAAGGTAACATTGCGTCTTAGTATTTCGCAGAATTGGACACTAAAACTATGAAATTCTTTTCTCTGTGGTTTTAATCCTATTTTTATAACTTTCTTCTTTTACTCCACTATATCTCTGCCTTTATCTATTTCAGAGCCTAAACTCTCTCTCTGTTAATTATGCCCCACTCCTGTTAAAGACAAAGGCAGATGTTACTGGATGTGACAAATTGAAATAGAACATCAATATTGATGGGCTTTTTTTAATACTTATAGGGTAAATACTTACTTTGTAATGATTCTGTATTTTTTGAACACTGCTAAGTTTGTCCTTGTGTCTGACATATTATTTTCCCCAGCAGTTCAAGAACAGCGTTTCTAATCGCATCCTTCCTCTTCCCAAATTTTAACATCATTATGTTTCCCATCAGTCCTACATAACCAAAACAGAATCAGTTTGCTTAGTCCCTCCTCATGAACCATTCACACCAGATATCTGTTTAGTATGATTTCAAGACAGTTTTGTTCTCCTACCTTCAGAAAAATCAGGCAGAAACAGCAAATAAAATTTCTCTTTAATGAAATTGCCCTGTGAAATTATTCTAGAATAAACCCCACAGTTGTAGAAGAATTTAAGATTTATTCCTGTTCTGAGCTAAATTTATTTTAAATTCGAACATTTTAAATAACTCATTAAAGAGAAAGTAGTGTATGGAAAGAGAAGTAGAAGTTCTATAAAGGTTTTGCACTAATAAAGTCATCCTGCCACAGAAAATCTCCTCCTTTTTTTTTTTTTGCTAAACTGTATTAATCAGTTGTTTGAATAAGTTATATCAGCAGCAGCAATATTGAATCTTTTATTAAAAAGCAGAGAAGCACATTACATTAAATGACATAGAAGATTCTCATAGATAAATAAATATTAAAATCCAATGGAGATTAAATACTATTTTTCATATATGTGTAGTCTCTACTTACTTATCTTCACTTCAGTATACAAACACTCCAAATAGGCTTCAATACATAAGTTTTGATTGGTCCTGGTCTGTATGATTAGTTTACTGTTTACCCTTTCATTTTCTTAAGTGGTAGTTTTTCAGATTTTTTTCTCTTTTGGGAAATAGCTATGCTTCCCAGTGGAGAAAACACAGATCTTAAGAATTACTTTAAGCCTGTACACTGTAGGTTGGCTTCTCTTGGTCATCTTTCATGAATACAGTATCACAGTATCACCAAGGTTGGAAGAGACCTCAAAGATCATCAAGTCCAACCCATTACCACAGACCTTGAGACTAGACCATGGCACCAAGTGCCACGTCCAAACGTGCCTTGAACACCTCCAGGGACAGTGACTCCACCACCTCCCTGGGCAGCCCATTCCAGTGGGGAATGACTCAGTGAAGAGCTTTCTCCTCACCTCGAGCCTAAACTTCCCCTGGCACAGCTTGAGACTGTGTCCTTGTTCTGGTGCTGGTTGCCTGAGAGAAGAAAGCAACCTCCTGCTGGCCACAACCAGCCTTCAGGTAGTTGTAGACAGCAATAAGGTCTCCCCTGAGCCTCCTCTTCACCAGGCTAAACAATCCCAGCTCCCTCAGCCTCTCCTCATAGGGCTTGTGCTCGAGGCCTCTCACCAGCCTCGTTGCCCTTCTCTGGACACGTTCAAGCACCTCAATGTCCTTCTTAAATTGAGGGGCCCAGAACTGGACACAGTACTCAAGGTGTGGCCTAACCAGTGCAGAGTACAGGGGGAGAATGACCTCCCTGCTCCTGCTGGCCACACTATTCCTGATGCAGGCCAGGATGCCATTGGCCTTCTTGGCCACCTGGGCACACTGCTGGCTCATGTTTAGGCGGGTGTCAATCAGCACCCCCAGATCCCTTTCTGTTTGGCTGCTCTCCAGCCACTCCAACCCCAGCCTGTAGCTCTCCATGGGGTTGTTGTGGCCAAAGTGCAGCACCTGGCACTTGGATTTGTTAAATGCCATCCCCTTGAACTCTGCCCATCTGTCCAGGCGGTTGAGGTCCTGCTGCAGAGCCCTTCTGCCCTCCAACCGATCGACTGTTTAGGCATAGCCCATCAAGCCATCAAGTTTCTCAGATCATAAGTTGCGTGCAGATACAGTCTAATGGAAAAGATCATCAAACTCAGATAATAGCTTATAAATAGTTGAAACTAAGGCATCAGCACTTATGAAAAAGTTAGGAATATCTCTTTTTTCCCCCTACATTTTTTCAGTCTGCTGTTCTTACATGCATCACCTAAAATCTGACCTTATACAAGGAAGAAAGTAAATTATCCTTCCTGTTATCCTGTTTGCTTTATGCTTTAAACAACACTTTGCCATGTGTGAGGGTATCTGGGGGTCACCAATTATCATCTAGTGTACTTAGTGTGCTGAAGGAAAAAATTAAAACTTACCCCAGGTTTAGCACAAGTATAACACAAAGTGCATGAGGTACGTGGTCTGGAAAGTCAAAGCAGGCAACAGGACAGATGTCAGGATTTAATAATGGTGAATAGTCAGTACCCTGTACTGTCTGCTGGTAATTTGATTTCCTTCCTTGTCTGTGCAGATCTCCCAGCATACAAAAACCCAAACAAACACACAAACAACAACAACAAAAACCCACAAGACCACAAAAATCTGCAGAAATTAGCTTCAGATTTTACTGAAGATCTCTTAAAGCCTTTAATACACATATAAAGAGATCGTAGGTCATGCATGTAAAAGAACATAGTTTTACACATAACTCACAGAGTTTCCTACACCTATCTGCACAGCATTGTTGTATCACAGTGTATATTGTGCTAGCTCTGTGTTGCCATGCACTTTCCCCCCCTGCATTTTACTAGTGAGTAACGTACTCTTTTGGTTGTGCTTATATCCCCTGGACTGGGATATCAGACCTGCATGTTCCTACTTGAAATGCTGACAAATTGAATCATTATGAACTGCCCTCAGGAATTCCATTGCCTGAGTCCTGACAACTGCTGATGACATTCAAGCATTGACTCTAGTAAGAGATGCTCAAACGGTTTGAAATCTTTAGCTCTCCCTCTTTCTCCCTTGAAATATAAATGGTCAGCTGAACTTCAGTGCAGAGGTAATCAATAGGAATTAAGTGGAAGGGAAGAGGCCATGGTAGAGTGGATGGATACTTCAAAAGAGACAATGTCAATACACTTATGCTTTCCTCACACTGCAAAAAGACCAATCTGCCTCGCAGATATCATAGTATTCCCCATCATGAATTAGTGTCTCTTTCAAGTATGGCTCTTCACCTTTTTGCTTGCAAAACAGGGTTTGTAGTCATGTTTTTTCAGCCTTTGGAACTATGGAGACATACACATTCTTTGCAACATTCAGTGTTGCCTGAAAATATTCAGACAAAATATCAAATGCTCTCACTGCAAGCAGAAATCTCAAGTGGACAGTTCTGAAGAGTGTGGACTGCATAAAAACTCCAGGTGAACCAGTCTTGCACTTGTCAAAATGACATTTCTTGAGTGTAAAGCTTTTCCTTTTGGGTCTGGATATTTACTTTTATCATTCAAGATCACTTTCCTATTGCACAAAGACATTAATCTGTGAGAACTATTAACATGAATCTTTCTTTCTATGTTCAGGTATAACATCCATTGAAAATGAGACATGTTTACCATATGTACAGAGGCAAGAAAAAGCACACTTCAGTAGTTTCCCTAGGCCAGAAGCACTGAAAGCATTAGCCAAAGCAGCTCATTGGTACATCAGACTGTACTAAAAAAAAGCTGTGGACCAGAGTAGGAAATGCAGAGATTTGCCATGACCAGGATGACAGATCCTCTTTTTTCATCTGCTACGTGGTAATCCATTCTTGTTGCTGCCAGAGCTGGCTACAGATACTCTTAGTCTCCCAAATGCTGCTGAAATATGAGGTATCCTTACACTTCTTCTTTTGATGGACCCCAGAACCTTAAATTTCATCAGAAAGAAAGGAAATAATGTTAAATATGACCTAAATTCCAAACTGAATATATCTATGTATTAATTACAGGTTTGCTTTCCTAGTACCAGAGTTGTGCGGAGACAAAAAGCCTTCCTTAAATTATCCTATGTTTGGGTGTATTTAGATAAAGTGTGCCTAACTCTACTATTTGTTTCTTCTTGGAGTTCAGATATACACTATCAACCTTTTATTCATGGGGATGGAAAATACAGAACAGAGGAAAGCCACGGGAATGATACAGGAAAGAATGTGTTATATAGCGCCCCAAACCACGTCCTTACTTCTAGATGATAGGATGCAATGTGTTGGAAGGCCAGGAGAAGAATGGTGTCAACATGGCTTCCAGTTTTTCCCCAGCATGCATGAGCAGCACTTTTTAATCATGCTGTGGGTATCTCACCATCACCGCCTGGTCAAGTAGTGAAGTTCACAAAACTGACAATGTAAAGATAGAATCAGTTTCTTCCCATCCTCATAAGACTTCACTTTTGTCTTGTTCTTCAACAACCTATTCCTCCAGAAATGTAATAATTTTCCTTCCTAATATCTCTTGTTTACTCCTTTTACCTACTGCCAGCAAATTCTTCAAAGTATCCAAATTACTCTCTCTCATTTGTGTAGGGGAAAATTTTATAATTTACTTTTATTGTTTCTTCCTGAATCAAGGTGCTTTAGAAGAATATCCACCACCCTCTCACACTTAAGTGTTGACACACTTTCCCCCTATGGTATGTAGGTGACTAGATTAGACAACAAGTATTGTCTCCTTAGGTATCCTGGACTGCATCCAGGACTCCATCTGTGCATTGGGAGGCACAGAGCTTTCAACAGTAAGAGATGAGACAACAGCAGTTTCCCTGCAAAGGGCAGAACACCTGCCTTGAACACTGGTAGATGTGAGGTTGATTTTGGCCTTTTGCACTTTTAAGAGTGAGGATAACATAAAAGTGTAGGAATGGCTATACTGGGTCAGACCAACAGTCGGTCTAGCCCAATATTCTCTATCCAAGTGTAGCCAAGGTATACAGGAACACACAGGGACAACATATTACAATGTTTCCCAGACCATCCTTACAATCTCTAGCTCTTTGTTTTCCAAGACTGGCTGAGCCAGAATCCTTACAATACCTAGTCCTTGATTTTTTTTTTCATTTTGTTAACCTTCCAGCTGTTTGCTGAAGTAATGTTAACTTCTAGCATCCATACTACATCAATGAGCTTCCTTGATATGGGAAGGAACAGCTAACTTTGGTTTCTTTCTTTAGTTTGCTAGTTTCATTTGATGACTCCTATAGCATGCACTGGAAGGAACAGTTCCTCTTCTCTTCTCATTCAAGATTCTATAGACCTTTATCATAATTAACTCACCTGCCTTCCAGCTTGAAGACGTCCACCTAAACTTAAGGAAAAACTTCTTTACTGTGAAGGTGATGGAGCACTCGAACAGGCTGCCCAGAGAGGTTGTGGAGTTTCCTTCTCTGGAGATTTTCAAAACTAGCCTGGACAGGTTCCTGTGCAAACTGATGTAAGCAAAGCTGCTTTAGTGTGAGGATTGATGATGACCCCCAAATGTCCTTTCCAACTGCTGCTGTCCTGTGATTCTGAACTATGGTCATTCTCATGCTATATTTTTCCTCCCGTAACTGATGAGGAAGGGCAGTGAGGAAGTCCTTAGCCTGCAGCCAAGGTTAATTACCACAGAGGGTCAGGAGCAGCTTGATGTGGAAAAGTCAGGTCAGACACAGCCCAGGATGGCTGGGCAGGATGATGTGGCACAGACTGACATCCTCAGGTTGGACTGAAATGAGGCTTCTGCACCCATGAGCAGGGATGTGAGAGGTACTGGGTGAGGCAGATCAGAGACACCATGTCCTGTGAGTGTCCTCAGGGCCAGAGAACCCATCCTCGCATTTAGCTTCATTTGGAATTAACGCATCCCACGCCCTCTGAGATCTCTGTACAATGCTAACCAGAGATCATTAAGTGGAAAGAATGAGGAGGCTTGCTTTAAGAGCATGTTCTTGATGCAGACATGCTGAGCCTTGCACATCAAGCGGTTTGGCTATGACCTCATCAATCTACCCTTTCAGCTGTGGCTACAGTATCTCCCAGCTGGTCTGACCAGAGCTGTTCACTTTCCAACTGCCTCCTTAGTCAAGGTAAATCTATCGAGCATCACCATGCTTCAAGGCTGTTCAAATCCATTTGATCCCTTGCACAAAAGTGCAATGACATATTTCTTCAAAATAAATAAAAGAAACCAGCAAGAGCGAACAACAACAAAACCATCAAATATCAGAAAAGAATACAGCAGAAAGCAAGGCATTCCACCAAACATCATCCTGAAAAGGACAATAAGCAAATGAAGATCATATGAAAGATATTGCATTTCTTAGTGCATTTCTGGCAGACACTCATGCAGCAGTGGGAATGGCCTGGGCAAAGTGGCTAGCATGTCTGCTCTCAGAAGAGGAAAAATGAGACGATAATAACCTCCACTGATCTCTAGTCAAAGGACATGAGCTGACAAACAGGAGTACAGTTCGTGATCCTTGTGTTAGAGGGGAATGACAACTGATTGATCATATATTTCCATATTGATTCTGACAGGTGACTTGTGGAATGAGAGATCAATTCCAGGTTGTGAAATGTGTGAAGATCTCACCACAAGCTAAGAAAGCAGCAGCTTACACGTGAATTATGTTCTACAGTGTTGAGATCTTCTAAGTAGCAGCTATTCTTCCCTTTGGGCATTTTATACAGTAAACACTCTATTTTTCAAGGCATTCAACATCTTCTGCTTCCCCTGATCCTCCTGTGTGTTCGGAGTATCGAATATCATACCAGAATGGACCTTCAGTGGGCCATACATTTTTTAGCAAGGACTTTCAATAATTCACAGCATCAGACTCTAAATATGCACGGATATTAAATGAGAAATTTTCCAGTCTTTTTACCATGCAATTTCAAATGCAAAGAGCCTCTGGTTTCCATGTAGCAGGAGTGTTTCAATTTTCTAGCCGTATAAAATGCCCGACTAATTGGACTGGTAGAGGAAAGGAGGATTTTTGTGTTTGATAAATTAATCAGTGAACACTGCTGTACACTTCCCACTAAAATCCTTAATTAGACATAAAATGCCAAAGAATGGGATTTTTTTCTTTATTTTTAGCCAGGAGTTTAGTTTTTAATTGAAGGGATGACTTTTGATCCTCCATTAGTGAGAAGAGAAGAAAGCCTTGCAAATGGAAGCGGCACCTCAGCTGTTGCTTAGTGTCTGAGAGGTTCAGCACTGCACTTCATGAATCCCAGGAGCCTATTGATACTTAGAATAAACACACTAAAAGGATCAAATTGACATGCGCACAAACCAGGGTCCATGAAATCACAAAAGCTTTTAATCCAAGCCTCTCTGTAAAAGGATGCCATCTAATTAGCAGTCTAGACTAAATATCAGTGTTTATCTTATAAAAATGAAACTATCAATAAAGGAAGTTAAATCTGAAATGTTGGTAGAGGCAACAGGCATAAGATGGAAGATCACTCAGTCATTCGCCTTCCAATCTTTTCTTGCTCAGCTTTTCAGTGTTTCCAGAGCTTTTGTAACCAATGAAGACAAAATCTCTGTAGTTTCACTGGTTACAGATTTCACATACAGAAAAAGCAGGCAACCAGGGCAAGTGAGGATATTCTGTAAGAATTCTCTATAGGTCTTTACTCCTGCCTTGTACTTCTCAGATGGAGCTAACACTTAGCTGGACCCTTAGGCAATGTTATAGGGCAGCTGCAAGTCAAGGTGAAATGCCACTTATATTCTTTCATTAACCCTCCCGGGCCTGTCATTAAATATGGCAGGCTTAGCATTTTTCACTTCGTATGAAAAAGCACCACTAATCCCAGGAGGCAGAATTTTTCCAATGCCTAAATTGATGAACAAGACAAGGTCAGCAATTTTCAGTTTATTGACAGAAGTCTATTTACCTTTAGAAGTATTGAAATGGTATTTCAGATGCCCTGGAGCAGAACTGTGACCAAGACGAAAATGGAGAGGTTTATGAGAGCCAGTGCTGTTATGCTACCTGAAGGACTGTGAGCAGCTTTTGTTTAACTTGCTAAAGCACAAGGAGATATTTTGTGATTAGAAAATATTTCATAAGGAAAGAACTTTAATAAATGTGAAGGTACATGATAAATGGAGACAAACACAGAGAAGCTGAACAATAGAGAAAGAGCAGAAACTGCAGCCAGTCACCCATTTAGAGTTAAATATAGGTTTTGATGCAAACACTGTGTGGGGGCTTTCTGCTTTGTCTGAGGCTTGTTTGTTTGTTTAGGAATGATTATCACTAGCAAGCTGACTAACTGATCTAGACTTCAGTGGCAGAAGCTGAGCTGACCGTTTGAAGTCTGTCTGTCATTGTAGCAATTCACTAATGACAGTTACTGAAAGCCACAGCTGTGTTCCACCTTTTTTTTATAAAGCTAAATAACCTCTGGTTATTCATAATTAATAACAATCAATAATAACCCTACATTGCTGCAGGAGCCAAAACACAACTCCTAAGAACTGGATTTTTTTCTTTAATCATTGCCCTGCAAGGCCCTGCCTTCAGCCAGAAAAAATAGTGTGTTTTTTAAAAACCAAATTCTGATTATCTAAAAGTAGGCCAAAAAAAAAAAAATAAAAAAAAGAACTTAAGAGAAGGCAGTAAATGTTGCTAATGATGACTAGCAAGCCTAATTAAAACCTGGAACCTGTTGAACTTTGTTCAACCCACTAAATCAGCGGCAGACAGATCTGACTTAAGCAGAGGACTTGCAGCCAGTTTTGACTGCATTTCTGCCAGCTTGATAAACCGACACTCAATCTTTGTTAAAACAGAAAAACAAAACCTGTTACCTACCTACGTTGTACTGCAAATAAACTAGTTTATCCCAAAGGGATATGTAGTTTAAGGATATGCACCACCTTTTCCTTCCTATAAAGTAGGTAGCTTTTTCTGGGGAAAGGTGAGCTGAAACCCTGCAGTATCACTAAACTGACTTCTTTGGGTGAGGTTTTATTTTTGACGGGGGTTGTCTTTACAGACACCTCATCTTTCAGAACAGAAATTGTCTGATTCCAGGGCTGCTCTTAGACTTACTCATAATGGATCAGCTACCTTAACTAGGGTTTTAAATAAGGATGACTGCAGCCTTTTTTTCCTGTATCTTTGAAAAGTGTGTTCAAAGCCACTGAAGACGTTTAGAGAAAAGGATTTCTACTTCAATGGGTCTGATGAAGCAACCAAGCTATTAAAAACCAGCAGTGTAGACTTAAACAGAAGTAGGACTTTCTTATAGGCACTAACAGGCCCTAGGTATCCAGGGAGCCAGATAACCTGGGGGCTTGCACTTTCCACAGTCTGCCTTTCAGAGACATGAGCTGGTGCTGAGTAGATATGTGTACATGGACAACATCAACTGGCAATTGATCTCAGAGAAATTTCGGAGTAGAAGAACATTCCTTTTGTTGTAGAAGACAAAGGACATGAATGATACAAACTGAATTTCTATGTGATCTTTCCAGGTAAAATGTTTGAAGCTCATCAAGACTAGATTTGCGATTTTTAAAAAGCAGTCAACTCTTTTAAGTGATCAGTACCTGATTTGTGTGCTACATGAGTAGAGAGTGTCTGCAACTTTTGTTGATGATCTGAGGGTTTCCTGGCAAGAAGAGTTTTCTTATATCAAAGATTCATGTCGGTCTTAACTAAATCCTAGAGTACATCTGTGGGCTTAGCAAGTCCATGTTTTTTTCATGATATGGTTCACACATGTATTTACCAGCCTGCTCTCATCTGGCTGCAAATACAACTTGGCACTGCAACTGTTAACCACCAAGTGATGTTCTCATAGACACCAGAAAATGTGGCCAACATCCTTCCTACTTCCATAATCTTTTCTCCATACAGTGCCAACCTGCATACCTCATTCCAGCTAGCACTGCCCTGGACAGACAGTGCATGAGGTTGCTACAGTAGCAGCTTTAGGCACAACTTCTATGAACAGGGATAGCAGGCGAAAGACATAACACAAAATATCTCCCAGATGCACTGAAGCATTCAAACCATCTGCACACACATCAGCCACAGACCCTCATCTCCCACCTGCACACAGTCACTAACATCTTCACCCCAACTTCTAGATGTCTTACCTGCCTATCTTGGGG
The DNA here is from genome assembly GCA_013399055.1 of Ramphastos sulfuratus. Lineage (NCBI taxonomy): Eukaryota > Metazoa > Chordata > Aves > Piciformes > Ramphastidae > Ramphastos > Ramphastos sulfuratus. The sequence continues at coordinate 44,194 of WBNM01009510.1, read as the reverse complement.
CATGTTGGTATGGCTTCACGCTGTTCTATGCAAATTTTGTTTCTATGCAAATTGCTATGATATGCAAATCGATGCATTAAATAACTAGCATAAAATGACACATACAGAGATGTGCATAACTTGGCAGCTATAAATCTGGAATCGTTCCACTGACGTCAGTTGTTTCACTTCAGATGGGCTCCAGTACAAGAGGTGTTGAAATCTGGCCCTGTGGTATTTTCAGTCAGCTTCTAAACACAAATTAAGGAATGAATTGTTTTGCAGGTGTAATTATTATTAATGTCTGATGTTTTTTATTTCTTTAGATTTGTACAATGGAACACAGATCCAAAGATGGACTGCAGAACATCCTTCATTCCAACTAAGCTGACATTGATGAAAAACAGAGAACCTGTGATTTATCCTATCCCCAGGCAGCGTGGACCTGATCCACTTTGCCCCTAATCACATAATAGTATATCTTTTAACGTAGCTGGGAGAATAATACAGGTTTTATGCCAAAAAGTCTTCAGAGACAGATGTACTCCCCAAAGAGTTTCAAATCAATTTAGAATGAAGAATGAGTATACATTAGTTCAGTGTTACATGCCATGTATTTTTGATACAGGGCTAGTACCTAAAAGCATATGCACCATCTTGTGTAACCACCCTCTGACAAAGATCTGCTGTTATTGTATGCAAGAAAAGCAGAACCTGGTAAAGGTTAATGCTGCACATGGCAGAACCACAATACTAGCAGGAGCCCCGCTTGCTGACTGTTTCAAGTCTGTGCAGTCATTTACACATTTGCAAATGTCGTTTTCACATGGCAGAACTGCCACCCACTTTTGCCTGAATGTAAATGAGTTCAGGAGACGCCAGGCATTAAGTGTTCTCACAACTGCCCCCAACATCTCTCAGAAATGATGCTTCAAAACACTCCCAGAAAACCCTGTTAAGACATTAAAAATATATCTCTTTGTGTTTCCGAACCTTCTTTGGTCACTAGCGGGTTTAGGCTCAGATTTAACAGGATACTGAGCTACAAGACATGTGAATTGATGACAAGGAGATTCAGCAAAGCCTGATAATGAGAATCTTTGGAAGAGTCAGCCTCTGTTCCTGCTGTCTGCTTGATCTGTCCTACTCACCTTAAATTCTGTTGCATTTTGCATGAGTAAAAAGCTCAAGCAAAGCTCATGCTTTTTACTTCATGGAGGTTTGTATAGCATGAAGAAGCTTCCAGATTTCTTAGTTAACTGAACTAGCATCAGAGATGTAGAAGCAAGCTAAACTGTGGAAATGTCAGTGTCTATCTGTACATACCATTTAACGTTTCAAAGGCATCTATAACACAGAGGAAACTTTTGGGTCTCTTTGTTGGGTTTTGGGGTTTTGGGTTGACATTGTAACTGTGATTATCTTTACACTCGTGCTGCCATAATGAACTTCCTCTGACAAAATTAGAGCCTCTTATTATAACTATCACTTTGAGAATGTTTTGGAGTTTGTTTAGGATTCTCTTTTTTAATCATAACAGTTTCCCTGCAGACCTGAGCTGACATCAATTTACCACTGTCTTGACATCTTAAAGTTGTTTCTTATAAAATTTGCATTGATGTCAGTCTGTTTCAAGCTGATGTTGTGACAATGTCTCCCTGGATTTGTACTGACAATTTATTTTTATTTTGGCTTAACGTCATTCCTATAGCCCTTCACCAGCATCTATAGTAAGTCTGTAGGTTCAAATGAAAAGTGCTTTCATTTTGTAGACTACAGTAACTAAGTGAGCTTTCTCAGTAGCTGCTTTTCTGACCTCAATATCTAGCTATTGATTGCACTTAGATTTTTATAGAGATGTCAAAAGTTCCCACCCAGCACTTGAAGCAGCTCTTCCATATGTACCAAATAAGGAAATTAACAAAAGCTTGCCTTGAAAATAAAAAATAACTGCCAATAAGAAAGGGGTGAATGCATGTTTGTAACAGCAGTGTCAAACAACTAGGCAGTGCTGGTGACATGGCCTCGAAGTGCCGAGAGCTACTGATCCCTTTTCTGCTGAAGTGGTAACAATATCTTTTTGGGACTGAACACTCAAGGTGTTTCCAGGCATTTCCTTTGCAAACACAAAGTCCTCGGTACCTACATGTTATGCAGATATCCTAGTCATTCTTTATTTAAACACCAAAATTGACAAGCTCTGATGGGAGCCAAGGTGTAGGGAGATTTCAGGAAAGGTGCAGTGTAGCAGGCATATCTTTGACCTGGCTTAATTTTCCACTTCTTTCATTTCTAAATTCAAAGAAGCAAGCAGGGTAGTGTGCAGTATCACAAATGCCTTGTGACCCTTCTTGAAGTACAGTCACTGCAGCATAGCTAGAATTCCCCAGGGCACGTCTGCAAATTATAAAACAAATTCCTGCCTGCAGTTATTGAATATTTCTGGGATTATCCATAATCCTGACAGAGTGGCTTGTATGTGTGATTTTGTAAAACCTATAGTTCATCAGAATACAAGCATGGCTTAATGAGATTTTTGCAGACATAACATCATTTATATGTTCTGGAATAAACAGCTCAGCTCCTGTACAGCTTTACATCTGGTAAATGGCAGTACAGGTAAAGAGAAAAGGAGCCTTCAACCACAAAATTTGCTCATTTTTAGTGAATCAGACCATCAATACTAAGTAATGGTGATGACGACTTGATTTTACTGACTTGTTTCACCAGCGGTACCTGGGCAAAAGCTATACCCATCATGGTTTAACCANAGTACTCCAGATGGGGTCTGACGAGAGCAGAGCAAAGGGGGAGAATCCCCTCCCTTGCCCTGCTGGCCACACTGCTCTTGATGCAGTGCAGGACTCGGTTGCTGTCTGGGCTGCATGCGCACTCTGCAGGCTCATGTTGAGCTTTTCATCAACCCAGACCCCAAGGTCCTTTTCCTCAGGGTTGCTCTCCAGCCATTCACCACCCAGCCTGTATTTGTGCTTGGGATTGTGCCTACCCAGGTTCAGGACCTTACACTTGGCCTTGTTGAATTTCATGAGGTTGGCTTGGGCCCACCTCTGCAGCCTGTCCAGGTCCCTCTGCATGCCACACCTGCCCTCTAGCAAGTCGCCTGTGCCCACACAGCTTGGTGTCATCTGCAAACTTGCTGAGGGTGCACTCGATTCCTCTGTCCATGTCACTGACAAAGATGTTAAACTCAGAATTGAAACTTCCAGGTACACGGAAGGTGGTTTATTCTGCTCAAATTACACAAACAAGAATGAAATTTGATTGCCTGAGAAGGGTAGTCAAGTATCATTTGAAAACACTTCCAGCTCATGGTCCCAAAGCACATAGGACTTCCAGAGGTCCTGTGTCAGACCTGTCAGTCTCATATGGATGTTTACATAATGCAGCAGTAGATAGAATCTTCAGCCAATGAGATCGAGTCCTAAGTATGGCAAGATCAGAACATTTTAACAACACTGCAATTAGAGGCAAACCTAAGAAGATGGTCTGTGACACTGGTGAAAAAAGATTATCTTAAAACAAAAATTATGACTTTTATAAGTTTAAGTGACACTTCAACTCCAAAATTCAAAGGGGAACTTTGAGGCTTGAAACAACATGGTAGAAACTGAATATAAATTACACAAAACGTGAACAAAATATTAGCTACCTATATAAGCAGTGTCCATTCCTATAGATTTAGATAAGGAAAAAAGGTAGTATATAAACAGATCAGTGAAAACAATCATCGGCTGTTTACCAGGCATTTATTTTACTCCCTTACAATACTGAAATATAATGTTGCCGTGGTTGTTAGAATTAATTCAGCATATTTTATTTATCTGTGTAAACACCCAGCCTGACTTTGATTTCAGCAGAGTTTCACAGTCTCATGAAATGTTGTCTGTCAGACTGGAATGTCTCTGTCAGTAATTCTTGTCTAAAAGGGAAACACCACGACTAGAAATAGAAGTTTCTGTTGCATTAAGCATGGCAGTGAGCACTCACGTCAGTTTTGCATTTTAATTCTTCCAAGAACTTCTTATGTGATTTTAAAATTGATCTTACTGAGCAGACATTTTGAAATTAACTTCTATTTTTTTCTTGTCTGTCATTGCTATCCTGTTTTTTCACATATGCTAATCACCCACAAGTGATGTTAGCCCCAGAGGCAGTTTGGGGACATCAGCATATTCTAGAGGATGCCCAAAAATATAAAAACTTTCTGAAATAGTGTCTTTACTCAGCTGGTATTGAGCTTTCTGCTTATGCACCATGGGTACTCATAGTAATTTATTTGCAAAGTATACTCTGAATAGTCTGCTACAGTCTTGCTGCAACCTGTATCTGGCAACAGAAAAGCTAAGAAACTTCTACCAACAAAATCAGGGGTGAGAAAGATTGGGAAGCATGAGTAGCCCAGAAACTTGGTTGTTCACAGCACTGAGTAACTATTATAGCCAGCCTCATCTTACCAGTACAGAGCAGTTCCGTGGACTTGGAAGTGTTAACATGGGACCACAAGATGTTCATGTCACCAGCTCTGAGTTTCAAACCTATGTAGCTAGATGTAGGTGAGGGCTGGTCTTGTTATACTTCCCACAGACTTTTTTCAAGGGGCAGGGTTCATTATCCTCAAAATACACAGATGTAGACATTGCAGTTAATTAACTTTGGGTCTCTTTGAGTCTTGCTGGAAGAAAAGAGCTGACAGAAAGAGTTTGTGTTTCTTCTCTGTAGAGGATACAGCCCTTTTACAGAAATTATATGCTGTCCCATGAATTAAGACACTAAAAGTTTATGCCTATCCCCATGTTTGGACAAGTTTGACTACGGATTTCTGGTTCACTAGGCATGAAGAATCAGTCAGCTATTAAAACAGGGGCTGAAATACCAGTAGCTCTGGACAGCTGCCTGCTAAGAGTGTTTTCTAATGCTTGGATAAGAACTGAGACGTTGCTCTTCTTTCCAGCATGAAGAATGCAAACATACAGAACTATAAGCGTGAATATGCACTGTGTACTTCTGATGGTTGCATGATAAAAGGAGAGATCAACTGTAAAAGAAAATGAGATAAGGTGAGTTTATTTAGATGTGCTGACAGCTCTGTGAAGGGTGTATTGAAACCTTGCATTTCAATTTCAGTATAAAAAAGTAACAAAGAAAAATGCATGAGGACAATTTGAAGATCTAACATCTATTGACTACTACTTAAGTCAGCCATAGATTTGAACCATTATTATATTTTTTATGTGCATTTGATGTTTGCAGCATACCTCATCTTTCAATGGTGTCTCAGTACAACCAGCACCTATTTCTCAAGGATTTAGATATTATTGTCTAGATGTTTTAACTTTCTGAAATTCCTTTACAAAAATGTGAACGAACGTTTCAGCTGATGTGCAGGAAGAAGCATGCAATACAACTGTATGCAATAATATTTCATCTTCTCACTATCCCATTACTTAAAAACTCTGCTTCAATTAAGCATTAAGAAAATAAAAATGTTTGGAGCATGAAGAATAAAGTCAACAGTAATTAATTACTTCAATGTTCCTCACAGTCATTCCCCCTTCATAGGAAATTAATTTCCATTCATACTACAGACAAGATACAGGAGATGGAAGGGGAGAAAATTAATTTGGATGACGCCATTCTGTAGTTTAATTTGAGTATTAATATCCTTTGTATAGTGACTGGGAATGATGTCTGGATTCAAAAGTAACTCTGTGAAATTTGAGGCTTTAGAGAATTGATACTGTTCTGGAAATGAAGACATTGCAATCATCCTACCATTTGCAACAACCAGTGAGAGTGAAGAATCAGATGAGAACTAAAATTCCTGTTCCTCTGTCTGAAATACACAGCTGTCATCATCTCCCACTCCTGCTTTGTAATGATCAGATAAACTTGCCAAGATAGTCACGTCTACGATTGTCTGTGTTTTGATGGATAAGTGCTTTAAAAAAAAAAAGAAAGGGGAAAAAATTGTAATATGCCTGAAGGCAAAGGAGTGAAAAGTTGTTTCTTTGTGCAGAACTTGCACTGGATCCTATATTAAAGAAAATTCTGGCCAGAGGAGAAGTTTAGAGACATGCCAAGGGTAGGGATAAATTTACTTTCCCATGTATAGAGCTGTTAGGTCTTCGGATGGAAACTTAAAATTAAACCTGGCCTTATTTTAACCATAGACAGTGGGAAAATTTCTCTGGATGCAGTAACACAGATAATCTGAAGTCTTTCCACTTAGAGAGAATTCAGAAAGAGATTGCTTTGAATTCCTACCAGTATCCTATTCAAAGACGCTTCCTTAGGAGGAGTATTGCTGTGTAGTATCTTAATGCAGCTGGTGTTGTGCACCCCAGCACACACTTCACAACTGCTTGCTTGATGAACAACCACCTGATATACCAGGCTGGAGGGAATGCTGCCTGCTGACATTAGGCTGAGGCAGTTCAAATCCCAGCAGAGGAACATGGCTACGGGTTTAGAACCTAAGAATTTCTCTACAGATTTTAAATGTTCTTCCACTGTGATCACCAGAAGTTTGGTACGCGGATTTAATGCAAACTGATTAAGCTTTCTTTTCCTGAATCTGAAGAGAGGCTAAACTCCTGAACTTGATTTCAATTCAATTTATTATAAATGCTAGCATTTGAAGGATGAATCTAAAGAGACTTGCACTTTTTTGAGAGATTGTTGTGTCTCCTTCTGACATTCTGATTTAAAATATCATCTTTAGATCCAGTGTATCTATTTCTGTGTTAGTTTTATAGAACATTATGGAGAGCAATTGTTTAGTGTTCTCATTTACATTATTGTATGTTATCTGACCTTCCTCAAGAGCACTGGGACACCTCCAAGTGCACCACTCAGCTTTGAATACTGGCACTTGTATGCTCATACTTACACACTGGTAAAATGATTAATGTACCTTGGAAAATCACCTAATGGCTTGATGCAGTTTCTATGCAGCCTCTTGTAGGAGAAAAACAGGATAATGTGAGATGTAATTTATAGGTATGAAATGGAGGAGCTGAGAAATTTATTTGGAGGTACTGACAGGATATCTGGAGTGCATGGGAACCACATAGCAAAATTTAAAAGCATTTGTGAAACCAAGTGATACTGGAAGAGATCACAAATACATAGAGACACCTGTTTGACAAGGGTGTTCCTTCTTTAGAGACTGGTGAAAGGAACACAAATATTGACCTGGAACCTTGTGGTTTATTAGAACATGTGAAATACTTGATGTATGTGCCACTGAAAGGTCCTAAATGGAGTTTTCCAGTTGTTCACAAATCTATCCTTTCTTTCAGGCTAAAGCTCTCTACTTTCCCTGCATAGTTCAGAAAAGCTGATAGTTGTCATAAGAATATAATGTCAAAAAGAAAAAAATAAAAGAAAAAACAACACACTTCTTTTTCAATTGGTATAAGCATGTCTGACAAGCTTTTTTCCTCTCTTGGTTGCTGACCACCTTTTAAGACCCTGAATTAAGTATTTTGAAGCAAGGAAGCCACCTAGAAAGAGCTGTTACACCAAAATGTGTGAAGCTGTCATTCCTCTTTTTTGGATATTGGACTTCATATGTAGTGGAAGGAAAGGACGTTAACTGGCCCACACTAATTAACAATGTGAGAGAATGGCTAGAAAGCTGTTAATACAATATGAGAGTGTTTATTTGCATGTCATTTTTATAGAATCATAGAATCATAGAATGGTAGAGGTTGGAAGGGACCTCAAGGATCATCTAGTTCCAACCCCCTGCCACAGGCAGGGACATCTCCCACTAGTACAGGTTACTCAAGGCCTCATCCAACCTGGCCTTGAACCCCTTCAGGGAGGGAGCAGCCACAACCTCCCTGGGCAACCTGTTCCAGTGCCTCACCACCCTCACTGAAAAGAACTTCTTCCTAACATATAGGCTAAATCTCCTCTCTGCCAGTTTCAACTCATTGCCCCTTGTCTTGTCATTACAAAACCTTGTCAATAGGCCCTCCCCAGCCTTCCTGTAGGCCCCCTTCAGATACTGGAAGGCTACTATAAGGTCTCCTCAAAGCCTCCTCTTATGCTGAGGTTCACAATCTCAATGGCATTCTTTATTGACATAGATTAATTTTAGTGGCTCTAATTCTTTAAGTTTGTAATGGTAACATTAAAGCATCTGTTCTAAGTAATGGCTCATTTCTGTGATTCATTTTTCCATATCAGGACATGACAGATACTGCTTATCTGCACACACTGGATGCCCTTGATGTAACTTCAAAATACATCTCAAGTGCAACAGCACAGCATAACATACTCCAACAACCAATTTCAATCATGAATCTCCCATGCGCTCCAAAAAGATTCCCTGCTCTTGTAATTACAACTCCTGTCCCCATTTTCAAAAGCCTAAGAGACAGATGAACTTTTGTTAAGTGTCCTAAATCTTCACTTATTTGCCCAAAGCTGTTAATGATGTGTCATATTCTTTTCGTGCATGGAGTAGAGCACTGTTTCTAGAATCCTCCTATTGATTTCAGCATTGGCATTATACAATGATTGCCACTGAAAATTTGTCACTAATCGTAGAATTTCCAACTCTCTCTCCATTGTGCCAAAAATAGCATCTTGCAGTAGCGCTCATAAAGCTGTCAGTTTATCAAAGAACAACTTCCAGCTGAAAAGCCAGGAAATGTTATTAGCCTATATGGTACACAGAAGTTAAAAGTAATGTGTCATCTGGAAGGCAGAATGCATTACACTCCAGCAGTGTCATCAAGAAGGGGTATGAAAATCTCTTAAACGAAATAGCGCAGGCAACGAGCTTATTCAGCCGATCTCTAACTATCATCAGTATCTTTTATTATTGCCATTATTATTATAGCACATTGGGTATTTTTTCTTCCATTTGACAAAAAAAATATAATAACGGCTTTGTTTTTATTGGCTTGAGACTATCTAGGTGTGACACAGAGAATATTTTATAATGAAAAACCACTAAGAGGCACAGCCACTTTTGGCAAGGTTAAAATATGAAAGCAATTCTACCGAACAATATTCAGGAGTTACAAACACGCTGCCACTGTGAAAACAACAAAACAACAAAAACCACAGAAAAAAAAAAAAAAAGGCTGACAAAGCACAGTCTCCCCTCCCTTTCCTGTCTATGTAACATACACATTGGTACAGATTTAGAGACTCAGCTGGTTATCGTAGGCAGACTTTGGGACCTATCGAGTTAAGTGCTTCTCTGTCATTGTTCATGCATAGTCTGAAACTGAGATTGGTCCCTTGAGATATTTTGGAAAGGGAATGTAGTTTTCTTCTGTTCCTTGCTGAAACTGCTATATCCTCTGTAGGGAGGGAGGTGGTAATTTAAGGAGAAAACAGGTTTTGTTTTTAAAGTAGATGCTGATATCAAGTTCATCTAGAAATCACAAAGGTGTTAGAAAGACAAAATTAGCTGATGTGGCTGCCAAGCCACTCTCCGTAATATTGGAAAAGTCATGGCAGGCAGGCAAAGTCCCTGGTCACTAGAAGAAAGGAAACATTACACCCATTTTTTAAAAAGGTAGAAAGGAGGACCCTGGGAACTACTGACCTGTCAGCCTCACATCCTTGCCTGGGAAGATCATGGAACGGATCCTCCTAGATGCCATGCTAAGACACATGGAGGACAGGGAGGTGATTCAAGACAGCCAGCATGGCTTTAGTAGGGGCAAATCCTGCCTGACCAACCTAGTGCTTTCTATGATAAAATGACTATGTCACTGGATAAGACATGACCTTTGGATGTGATCTATCTGGACTCCTGCAAGGCCTTTGACACGGTCTCCCACAACATCCTACTTGCCAAGTTGGAGAGATATGGATTTGATGGGTGGACTGTTCAGTGGCTAAGGAGTTGGCTGGATGGTTGCATCCAGAAGGCAGCGTTCAATGGCTTGAAGTCCAGATGGAGAGCAGTGATAAGTGGTAGACTCAATGATCTCTAAAGGTCACTTTCAACAATTCTGTGATTTTGTGATTTGCAATGTGCAATAGAAATGGAAATTTTTGTAATTTCATGTGACTTTCAGATGTTCAAATCTATCCTCTTGCTTTCTTTCTGTTCAATTAAGCCACAATATCACAAAGTATAAGAGGTGTGGTTGAGAAACCTGGAGCCTTCTCTGGACGTTTTCAAGACCTACCTGGACACATTTCTGTGAAGCCTGATGTGGGGGAGACTCCTTTAGCAGGGGGATTTAACTAGGTAATCCCCAGAGGTCACTTCAAACTCCTGTCATTCTGTGATTTCACAAAATTAATGCTCAGTTACAAAAGCATAACTGTGTGCTTCAACAGTTTAAAAAATGCAGGAAATTATAGCTTTTTTTGCTGAAGGTTTTTTTCTTGGGTGTAGTTAAACAAAACCACAGACTGATATCTTCTGCTTCATAATATATAAATATGCAGTGTTACATTGAACAAAACAGAAAGAAATTAGTCATCAAGAAATTCTTTAGCAAGCATGTAATTAGAAATGGATTCCAAATCAAAATGCAGCCAGAAACGGCAGAAATCCACATTGGGAAGTAAACAGCTTACAACTGCTTTAGGATAAATATTCTGCTATGCCACAGGAATTTATAAAAATGAAAAAAAGTGATGAGAAATACAGCTCATAGTACCTGTGGTTACATAGGCAGTAGCTAAGTTGATCTTAAAACAGTCAAAGAATCTGTTTGTGTTAAAAGACACATATACAAAAGAAAAATAATTGATTTTCACTGATATCATCCTGAAATTCTGAACTCTGTTTTCATCGGCAAGCATTTCTGGCAGGCAACTGAGAGGCAAAGTCTTGCAGTGAGATCTACCAAATTCACTGTGACCCTAATTCATCTTATCTAATGTTAACTACATCCCCTTTACTAGGAGTGCAGTCCCTCTACATTCCCTAGAAGATCTATAGAATGTTACAAACTAAGGTCAGACATCTGACAAAACTATCCTGCTCCCAAAACACAAAAGAAGTCTCTGAATATGAAAATGCATGAAGGTAAACAAATTCCAGATTACACTTGAACCAGGACAAAAATTCTTAACCAGGAGACTGTGTTGTAGTTCTGGATTCTGATAAGTACTTAGCATTGTGCAATCACATTTGCTTTTGATACATCCCCTCACTCTGTTTTTCTTCCTGATCATGGTGCTCATGAAAAAGATATGGACAGCCTGATGGTGGCAAAGAAAGGCTTATGCCACATTGCCATTGGGTCTACAATAAACTCAAACTTCATCTTCAGCTTCTAGAATTGAGCACTACAGAAGGACCCTGATTTGTTGGATAGATTACACTCATGTGCAAATAGCTTCTCAGGCAATCTGAAACTATCCACTGATTTACAGAGAAGGCCTTGACATCTTGCAAAGCTGTCTGTATCAAATTTGTGACTCTTGCCTATCTCCTTCCTCATTTGTGCAAGAAGATCATGAGCAACTAATGTCACGCCAAATCCATACCTCAGCCAGAGGGATATAATTTCCCATCTTCCATCAAACGCATCACAATCCACTGAACACTGAATAAACTTATTCTAGATTTATTGGCTGTAGTTGAAAAAAGTGCAGTGTCAAATCTGCTACTTTTGAGAATACTCATTGGGAACTTAGAGGAAGGTCAACTTCAAGCCTTACTGAGCAGTAAAAGTAGTAGTAGTAAGGCAATCACAGCTTTTTCTGGATGTAAGCAAGGACATGGACTTGCATAAACCATGTTAATGATACTGGTTAATTGAATTCTTCAGTCAACAGATAAAAGATCTTATTAGAGTCCTCCCAAATCCTTTTGCGGCATCTGCTACTGTCGAGCATAAAATACTGCTTCTCACCTGAGAAACACAGCCAGGATCTAGAATAATATATTGAAGTGGCTTGACATCTTCCCAGTGAGTTAAGACAGAAACTACATTTCCATTTTTGTGCCACTCTAATCAGCAGCCAGTTGAAATAGCCAAGAAGCAAAGACCTCAGACTCAGAATTATGGAAAGGACAAACCATTCTTAGTGTAACTCCACAGGACCATACCACCATTCACAAAATGGTCCACTGTGCTTTATTTAATTGATGTATTTCACATGATGGACATCTTTGATCCTCCTCTACTTTCATTCCTCCCCCAGGAAGAGTGCATTCTTTTTGGATTTCTACTTTTTTTTTTTTTTTTTTCCCCTCTAGCTTGAAGTCTTATATACTAAGGCATATTGAAAACACACATCTGGAAAAGAAAGAGTCTAAGACCTGCAATGGGATCTGTCTGAAACAGATTAGGTAACCCATTTGAATAATCATGTGCCAAACAGCTAAACTCAAAGGAAATAGCACTAGGACAAAGTTTGATATCTCCTCCACTAGTACTGATGGGTCAATTGAGTGCCCTAGAGACACTAATTCCTGACACTTCATCTTGACTTACTGAGGTATTCCTGGGGTTGTTCCTACAAGTATATAGATTGCATCTTTACTCAGCTCTTCATAAGATGTGAATCTTTTTCTTACCTCATAACTCTTTTAAGGGTCTTCATGCCCCACCACAGAAATAGTAAAACACCAAAACAACAAAAGAGGAACCAGGCTCTTTCTGTACTTTGTTTCTTTGTAAATTATAGCTTGTGTTCTACTTTCCTGTCATTTCTGTGGTGTATATTTTTAAGTTGCCATTATCTTGCTGCCATTTTTTTTCTCATCTGAAACTGCTGTATCTCTAGGATCATATATTCTACAGTCCTGTTGGGAGCATAAATCCTAATAGAATATCTCAATAGCTAAACAAAAGCATTTGTGATTCCATGTTTGTATTTTTATTGCTTTTAGATATTGAAATTTTTCCTCTCCATCCCTTGATCCCTCCCACTTTTCATGGAGCTCTAACACCCACCTGCATGTACACACAAGGCATTAACATGGGCCTGAAGTTACCTAATCACAGGAATAATTTTTAATAGGCTATTACAGCCCTAATACAAGTTTCCCAGGTTCTCTGTGGAATCTCCATTATTAAGCAGATACATTCACAAGGATGTTAGATACACATTTTTAAGAATTAATTTAAGGATTAAATTAAATGTTAGTGAGGTTGATATCTGTGAAATGCTTACCAGGAATGTTGATGAGCTGGGTCAAAAATGGAATTCCAAGTGTATTTTGAAGATAGGAGATTAAATTATCACTAAGTGCTGCCTTTAGGAGCTGGTTAACTTCACCCTACAAACCAGGGTTCTGGGTTATCCAAAGGCTCTGCTGATCAGATGATAAAGCTTTGACACTTGCGAATGTGAGCTTTGCACACCTCGGAATTTCAGGCTCCAGTGTTCTGCCTACACAAGGCTCCTTCTAGGTTGATTTTCAGTAATTATGCTTACTAACAGTAACTAGTCATTACAGAACCATAGAATCACAATCACAGATTCATAGAAAGATTTGGACCGTAAGAGATTTTAAAGCTCATCTCTTCCAACCCCTCTTTCATGGCCAAGAACATCTTCCATGAGACCAGGTTGCTCAAAGCTCCATTTAACCTGGCTTTGAACAAACAAAGGCTGGGGAACCTGCTGGCACTGTCTCACCACCCTCAAAGTAAATAATTTCTTCCTAATATCTAACCTAAATCAACTCTCTTCCAGTTCCTTAGTCAGGAAATGTTAGAAACATGACACTTGTTCAAGGGAGAAATTTGCATCCTTCTAATAATAAAAAAATCATAATAAAATAATAGCAGCAAAAAAAAAAAAAATCACCCATAGCTTCAATGGTCTTCTAGATGTCTCCCTGCTTTTATGCAGCAGTTGTGCTTTATTATTCACATTGTACGTGGAGTAAGATTCGTCTTATGCGTGGAGTTAAGGATAAGTTTGCATCTTCTCCAATTATAAGAGGGCCATTAAGTTCAGATAATGTGAGATATAAATTTAAGTGGAATTCTAGGGAAATCATAATTAAGTGCAGAGACATTACATGAGTTTAATGACTGAGACTTAATTTCAGTTTTCAGGATTATAAATTGAAAATCCTTATCTAGCTCATCTTCTTTTTTTTTTCTTAATTAATTGGAAATTTATTTCCAAGCAATTAAGGCAGAGATTCTTTTCAATCCCTAAGTGTTTGTGAGCTATATGCTAATGTTCTCTACCTTGCTTTCAAAACTCTGTCCTGCTAATTTCTTTGAGCTCTTTCTGATAACATAAAAATGTGTGATTTTATACAGAAAGGGGAATCTTCACTTCGATTTAGATATTTAGTAGGAAATTAAGGTGCTCAGGACATAGAACTGTAGCATTTCATGAATGCTGATAGATTAGAAACAATCCCCCACAAAACCACACAGAAGGAATAAAATTGAAAAGCAACATCATTCTGTAAGTCTCTCTGAAAAAAATGGCTTGCTTAGATACTTTTGCAGTGTGTACTTGGGTTGTGTCCAGCAGGATTTTGGTAGCAGAGGAGGGGAGCTAGTGGTGTGGCTCCTTTAAGCAGCTTCAAGAAGCTCCCTCAGGCTCCAAGATGGATCCACCTCTGGCTAAAGCTGAGCCAGTCAGTGCCTCTGTGATAACATGTTTAAGAAAGGAAAACTATCGGGCAGGTTCTTTAGTCTTAGGAATTCTTCATCTAGGAGAGGTGTGGGATGTGAGAAAGAAAGCCATGCAGACACTCAAGTCAGTGAGGAAGAAAGTAAGAAGGCACAGTGGAGCATTCATTTCACTGTGGCCTGTGGTGGGATGGCAGGCAGCTTGCAGCCCTGAGGAGCCTTTTGTTGCATTTTTCTTCTTTATGTCCCACTGGAGTGGGATGGAAGTGAGCTACTGTTCGGTGCTTTGTTGCCAGTCAGATGGTCTCAAACCACGGCAGGTGTTTTTTGGATTCTAAGACACATAATCTTAGCAAGTGAAATTGTCCCACTTCTAAGTACTTGGGCTGTGACTCATTTCACTTGACTCCAGCCATATACATGTTATGTATCTATCCTAAATCAGTCATCTTCGTTCTCAAGCGAAGAGTGACATCTCCAAGTAAGGAAAGCTGAGCCCTTTCAAGGCAATTAGCTCATTTCATTTCATATCCTGATGGCAGAAGAATGATTCCACATGCCAAACCTGTACAGTGTCTGGGTGATAAGGTGCGATATCCAGTGGGTTGGTACATCTATGCAGGAACTCAGCTGTTTTCCCTGTTTGGCACCACGTAAGGAAAGCCATCCTTCTCCTTCCCAAAGCTCATTACACCACCGCACTGAAGTGCCTGCTGTTCCATTTGCTCTTGCTTTCCAAGAAACACCCCCAAAATATACCCTGGGAGCCTGAGTCAGAAGCAACTCTTTGATCAAAAAATCCAACCTTGACACAGAGCTTCTTGGTTCTAAGTGACTGAATGAAGAAAACCACACAATGTCAGCTTGGTTCCCTTTCTCCAATCACTGTCACTCTGCCATGATTTAGGGCAAGTCTTTCACTTTTGCAGAGTGCAGAGTATGAGAAGAAAACAACCATCTTCAAGTTCAAGGTGGTAAGTTCACAAGTACTGCCTTTGTCAAAGCAGTTTAAGAAATGTCCTCCTTTGTCATCCTTTTGTACAGTCCCCACTGCAGTTCAGTACTTGTCTCTGTCTCATTTGTGCTGATAAACATTGAACTGGTCTTAAACTAGAGTGCTGTCACAGCATTGAACTGGTAAACTAGAACTCTGGCACAGGATAGCTTAGTAACAAAAGCATTCCAAAAGTTCATGGAATCTTTTAGGTTGCTTTTAAAAATCATTTGAGGTTCTACTTTACTACAGAACACCACCAGTGTTTTTTGTTCCAGTACAGGTGAAGAAGCAATGCTGCCTCTTGGTAGAAATAAGCATCAGGCAATAAGAAGTTCTTAAAGTAATTTACAGCCAAATAAATATCAATGGAATTATATCCTAATCAATACTGTTTTGAGAACTGAGCTGGTACCCCCTTTGTATTTGGCTGTAGGCCATCTATCAAAACTAAAAAGGAGTAAGGTATGAAAAATAGTAAGGTTTTAGATCAATAGCTTCAAATATAGTGCAGCAAAAATAAAGTGAAAATTAAGTTCTGTTTTAAAGTAATGAACTGAATGATTTCAAGGATTAGCAGGAGGAAATGAGCTTCACATCTAAATGACCAGTTCTACTGTGAAAAGACAAGTCGGGCTGCAGTGGATGAGCATTTACCTCTATAGTGCTACTGCCCAAAAAGTCAACCCACGTGAGTAAAAAAAAACATTTAAAAACAAATAAAGATTCTCCTGAGTCTGTATCCAAGGATGAAAATCAACATTCAATGAAATGTCCATGAAAGTGTCTTCTGTGGAAGCTTAGACTCAAAATATTTGGGGCTTGTAGCTTCAGATGACACGTAGCTTGTTGGCCGTAGCATTGACTCATGCTTTCTGTGTCTCAAGCCCTATCTACTCTGCATAAGCCATGATTCCCAGATGATCCAGGAGTACACCAAAATGATATTTCAGAGTGTAAATATTTCCAGGGTTTCATCAAAATTTCAAAATCTGCCATGGGAAAATCTGACTTGTTTCCTTAAATATAAATATATCTTTTTTCCTTGAAGGAAAGAGCTTTTTTTCAGACAGTTGAAGAGCTAAAGAGAGAAGTCACAGTAAGTTACGGGACCTAGATCTTCTTGTCGAGGTGGCTGTTTCAGTGTTCACATGGTCACAGCTCTCTCCTGGCTATGAGAGTTGGGGCTCTTCGGCCTGGAGAAGAGAAGGCTTCGAGGAGACCAAGGCTACAGCTTTCCAATATCTGAAGGGAGCCTAAGGGAAGGCTGGGGAGAGACTACTTTCAAGGTCTTGACAGGATGAGGGGTAATGGGCTTAAACTGACAGAGGGGAAATTTAAATTAGATGTTAGGAAGAAGTTCTTTACAGTGAGGGTAGTGAGACACTGGAACAGGTTGCTCAGGGAAGTTGTGGCTGCTCCCTCCCTGGAGGGGTTCAAGGCCAGGTTGGATGAGGCCTTGAGCAACCTGTTCTAGTGGGAGGTGTCCCTGCCTATGGCAGGGGGGTGGAACTGGATGATCTTTGAGGTCCCTTCCAACCAAAACCCTTCCATGATTCTATGAAGTTAACCTTGATTACATTGTAAGCAGTATTTGAATAAATGAGAAGATTGTCATGATCATGAAATTCCTTCCTGGAAAGTAACACAGGGAAATTTTGGAATAAATAGCTGTCTGGTGTTGTCTTTGCAAGCAGGATAGAGGCAACCCGTGGGTCTGATATGTCATGTCTCTCATTCTTTCCTACATTTCTAAGGTTAAGAGAACAAATGATAATCAAATACAATTGTTGCATGCTATTGACCTCCATTTCAATGTGCTCATGTGAAGAACACTTTTGCTTCTCAGGCCTTATCCCTACCTTCAGCTCAATAACATGCATCTTTTTGAGGCCAGGCTCCTTTGTACAAATAAGTATTCTTCCCATAAGTGCCTTTAAACAGCTTTTCCTAGAGAATCAGCTTTCTGAAAATCTGCTTCTCAGACTTCTGTGAAATTTTCTTTTATAAACATAGGCTTTAGTCATTTATCATCAGAGCTATTACTAAAGCACCTTGGACTAAGGCCTGACATCTCAATTGCAAGGCAGCAGTAAGACTATTCACTTCGAGTCACTATGGGTTTCAATTATTTTTTTATTCTACCTGTTTTCTTGTTTCATTTGAAAAGTGCAAGTAAACTCCAACTTTAACTGGATTTTTCTCTTTACTTGCTCCTCTCTTTGGCTTCCATGGTTTATTCAAATGATCAGTCTTCCCTCTCAATTAGGAAAAAATTGTAATAGTGTTATTAATGCTAGGTAGGAGTTCCAATGATGGATCGCTACATCATTTTACTTTGTCTTGAAATATGGCTATAAATATGCTCATGGGTAAAAATATGAGCAAGATTTCCAAATGAGTTATAAGGTAAGAACCAGCAGATGGATTTGAAAAGGAGAACACACAGCAGTAATTACAGCTACAATTACAACAGATTTTAAAATTTTCTTTAAAGTAACTAATCTGGTTTTTTTGTTGTTGTATTTACTATCATTTTCATCTACCACAGGTGAAAGGTTGTAGACTCCATCAGGTAAATCACCAAATGGTTTAATTTAGTGTAACTCGACAGATACTGTAAAAATTAATAGCTTGACTTCTAAAGATCTACACCTTCACCTTTTATTAAGATTTTGTGACATTATAGACTGCCAGAGTCTGTGATTTTTTTCATCTATTATTATTATCGTTGTTGTTGTTATTGTTATTATTATTTATTTCTATTCTCTAAGACCCTTTGTGGTGGGTTGACACCTATCAGCAGCCACATACTGACTCTGACTTTCCCTCACTCCCCTTTTTGAGGGGATGCAGGGAGGGAAATTGAAGGAAGGCAAAAGAACTTGTGGATCAAGATAATGACAGTTTAATAAGAAAAATTAAATCTGTGTGTGCAAGTGAAGCTAAAATAGGAATTAATTCACTAGTTCCCATCATCAGGCAGATGTCCAGCCATTCCTGAGAAAGGAAACAACATATATAACAGCTGCTTGGAAAGACATATGCCGTAACTCTGAAATTCCTGCTTCCACCTCCTTTCACTGAGTTTTATTGCTGAGTATGATGCCATATGTTATCGAATAACTCTTTGAATCACCTCTCTGGGATATGATCCTTCCCACTTTTTGCTCATGCCCAACCTACTTGCTTAGGAGGTTGGGAAAAGTGAGAGCAAAAACCTTGATGCCATGCAAGAGCTGTTCAGAAAGAGCCAGTGCACTGCTATGTCATCCACCCTGGTTTAACCGCAAATGCAAAGCACATCAGAAGGGCTGCTACGAAGGAAGTTAACTCTGTAACTTCATCCCAGCAAAATCCAGTACATCATTCTTCCAAGCAGGTAGGGAAAAGCTATGCAGATTTTCTTCTGGGTGACAAATGTCTGAGTCTACAGCGAGGTGCAATATTCCACTGCCATTCTTTCCTGTAACATTGTTCTGATTATTCTTGAAGGTCCTTGTCACTTCTAGGACATATTATAATAGATCACTTTATTTTGTAGAACAAAGTTGGCCTACAGCCAAATGGAAGAAAAGATGCATTTCAGCTAGGAAGGTGGGAGAGAAGGAATGGGGGTTTCGAGAACGAGATGGCAGACCTCCATGCTAGCTCACCTATCCAGCCTCCAGTGCCAAATATTTCACTGATCCACCATCACCAGAGCTGGTCCTGTGTTTAAGTTGTACTACTGGGAATCAGTATTTTCTAATTATGATACACATTTGATGTATGCCTTTTCCAGATTCCGTAACCCGAATGTAAAATTTACATGAGGTACAGAATACAAATACTATTTTTGCAAATCCAAAGCAGTCTCCATGTTTAGGTTAGCTGATCACAATTTAGTACAACAGAGCCTTTTTTTGAGAATTTAGACTTTGATCCTACACCAGTAGTGCTTGGAACCAATTTACTGTTGGATGGTCTGAGTGCACTTTGATAGGGCAGACAACTTGTCTAGGTAATTAAACCACAACTTAGGCATACATAAAATGCAACTTAACTAGAGACTGTAATGAGACCAAGGACTATAGCTTTTTACCACAGCAACAACTTCCTTAAGGCTTTGGACACAAGCATTTATCACTGGGGACTTACGAATCATAATCACCTTTATCCACTGAGTACTGACAAACTTGCCACTTGTCAGTTAATTATTTCTTCTTTCAAGATTAAAGGGGCAGTTTACATTTCCTTATGAAGCAGACTACTAGGTTGAATGCTGTTGATTGACCTAGTCTCTCATGACACATTAGAAACTGGGGAAATTAAAACTGGATTACCCAGTACTCTCTTTTGAGCTGAGCTTTTCTAGCACAAGATTCCTGTTAATATTTCACTTCTAATATATATTCTATGCCTAAGATGCTAGAAGGGGG
>WBNM01009510.1:0-24225 GCA_013399055.1 Ramphastos sulfuratus | reverse complement strand
GGGGGGGGAGTAAAAAAAAGTAACAGAAAATGAGTTTATATTGAATTTATGTAACCAACAGTGATTGCTATCAAATCACAGTTTAAGTAATACATTGTTCAGCAGCACAGAGACTGTACTGTTTAGAAATTTACATACACAGACTGAAATCTACTGCCTCTTTCTTAATCTCCCTGTCTGGAATACAGATGCATACACTGAAACTGTATCACTTAAAGACAAAAAACGACAGCAATGATGAACACTTCAGTGCAGAAAAGATGATGAAACAAAGGAAGATGGCTTAGAGAGACTGACTGGATATTGTATATCTGTCTAATTTGGAGAGGATGCAGTATCTAAGTTTAAGGTAGCAATGTGAACCCAAAGCATGTGGGTGGAGGGATCTGCAGGGTTCATACTTGCTTTCAGAGCATCTCCTTGAAAGGGAAATTTAATCTCTAAGCATACTGTGATACTGCCCTTCAGACTAGGGGAGGGAGGGCATTTTAATAAGAAAGAGAACATTTAGCATTGCCTTCTTCCACCACAAATTAATTTATCATTGCTAAACTGCCTGTTTATACAGAAAAGTCTTAGCACAGTTCTAAGTCCTGATTCAGCCTTCCAAAAGTTGCCAGCTACCACGCTGCACTGCTGGCACTGGCCATGGCAGGCAAAGACTTTGCTAGCTGACTACACAAGATGGGCAGATGTTGGGTGAGAGATGGAGAAGTGGCTTGCCAGAGTCAAACAAACACAAGGCTCCACAGAATGCTATGCCAGCTTCCCCTGCAGTATCCTGCCTGCTAAGCTCATTAGAGTTCGCAACAGAATTTGGACTCTAAATTGAATAAGCTTAGCAGCATAAAAGTATTTTAATTTACTGTGAAAACTGTTAAATATAGGAATGGTAAAACCAAAGTTTATTAATTGTGACATGAATGTATGGGAACAACAGCAATTTAGTAATTTGGAAAGAAGCAAACTGAAAATAAATCTTGTAAATATGGTAAACTGAACCAAGAGGAACATTATAAATTAGATCCTTTTTGTCTCGTGCATTAATCACAAATAATCAAGCGTTTCCAGATCCATAGGGAACTGGCAGTCACATATCAGTGATAAGTTATATAAATTGTTTAAAATAACAGCAGTAATAACAGTACTATTACTACACTGGATAATAGTAATATCTAGTCCTAACATCTAAAATCTAGCCCTAAATTTAGGCCCCATGTCAGTGAATGCAACTCCAGGAGTGTCACTGAATTTTGTCAATGGATTTGCCCATTTCACTTCAATACACTGAAAGGGACATATTTTTCCTTACAGAAATGAATAGATATTAAGCTGACTGAAAAGGCACTGCTTTCAGGTTAACTGCTTTCGGGTTAATTGTTTTGTATCCTGGCATTTTCTCCTCCCTTTTAGAAAAATAAAGACAGAAAGGAAAACAAATTGAAGATGTTTGGCTCCTCTCCAACACATATTGACAATCCACCCATGCAAATACTTATGCACAAATGGTATTCAACCTGGACATGCCTACCGGCATGCACTGAATGTCAATATCAGAGCGAAGAAAAACTCTCAAATATGTGTTTGTTGAGTAGAACTGTGTCCAAGCACTCCTAGGCAGAGCTTTATCTTGTAATGCAGATTCAGGTACATAATTTAACATTTTACACAGATTTTATTTCAAGACTGACATTTTGAAGGGGGAAAAAATAAGTTAAAATTCTTAAGAGCATAACTTGATAATAAGTCAACATTGACATTTATATTAATTGACTTTTTTGGGGTTTTAGGCACTTACTGTAAAAGTTGTGATGGTAATCATTCCTCTTATGCTATCTCCTAATTTTGCTTGCACAAAGGCAGAAATGGAAGATTTAGTTTGCCCAGTTTTAAGGCATTCAGATGAAATTTACACACTGAAAGGATCTATTAAGAAAAATTCCACTATATTTCTTCCAATTAATGTATTCTGATAAGACTGCAGTATGCAGTACTCATGTGAAAGCAATGTAAAGCAAGTGCCAGAACCAGATAACAGTCTAAACAAACTTTGGTTACCAATGAAATCTTCAAAACTGGTAAAGGTGCAATTACATTCTGACTAGCAGATTTGTCAAATGGATAATAAGAATCAAGGGGATGTTAATTTCTTCAGGGTAGTAACACATACAGAGGAAATTGATTTTTACAATCTGTCCTAATGATAATTATCCAGTATTTATAATTTGGGTGATCTAAGTATAAATACTATTGCTATTTGTAGTTTCTTAGTTAAGACTGTTTTTCACCTAAGGATACAACTGTGAGAATGTGACTATTTTGTTATGTATAAATAAAGGACTTTATATCATTGACAAAAGGTAAGCCATAGAGAGGATATGCTGATTCCCTTAAGTGGTCATGCAGCATCCAATATACAGGTGTATATTCTCTGCCTTGCAGATGGCAGAAGCTCTACTTCAGTGGGGCTGAATGAGATAAGACAGTAAGAAATCATATGCTGTTAACCAGGGGTTCCTTAAGCAAAACAAAAAACAATATTTCTGATGACAACTCAGCAGTGTTCCCCTATCTGTGACAGGACAGATTTCAAGAAGGATCGCCAGACTTACACTTAGAGAGAAAGGATTGAGATGTAGTCTGTATACTATTTCTTTTTTGAAATAGCAGTGAGTAGAGGTTATTGAAAGTGAGCTATGTGCACGCTCTTCAATCAAATATAGTTGAAAGATGAAGAACTAAAAGCTAGTGGCTGTAAACTCACCTGGAGTGATGGATTCATCCTATCTGCAGTGCTGCTCACTGTTTCACAAAAAAACAATTCTGTGGGGATCCAGGTATCGATGGAAATAAATACAAAGAAGGAACGAAAACTGTAAAAGACTGGAATTGTTTATTTTTGCAAGGTGATGTGGGAGACACAGCAAGCAGTTCAGAACACAAAGGAGAGTTGAAATTGGAGAAAATAATACTACTCAAAGAAGGAAACACATTCCTAAGTGGACTGTAAGACTCCTCGGCATAGAGTTCTATGGAAGAAAGAGTATATCAGGGTTCAGAAAGCAGAACAGTGTTTCAGTGGTCATCAGAATAATCATAGAGTTGCCTGGTTGAAAAAGACCTTAAGATCGTGTGCAACTTTAACTTGACATCTCCCTGTACAAAGCATGATCCTAAGCAAATGTCTTTTAAACACTTACAGGGATGCTGACTCCACCAACTCTCTGGGCAGTCTGTTCCAGTGCCAGATGACCCCTTCAGTGAAGAATTTTTTCCTAACATCCAACTAAACCTCCCCTTAATTCCATTTCCTCTCACCCTATCACTTACCTGGGAGAAGATGCCAGCCCCCACCTTGCTACAAACTGCTTTCAAGTAGTTGTTGAGAATGAGGAGGTCTCCCCACAGCCTATTCCTCTCTAGTCTGAACAACCCCAGCTCCCTCAGATGCCTCTCAGAGTACCCCTCACCAGTCTCATTTCCCTTCTCTGGACATGCTCCAGCATACTGCTAATTATTAACTACATTAATATTTTACGTTGATTGTTAGCTATTTATTCCATAATGGAGTATTGTTAGCAAACATTTGCCTCTCAAAATGTTTGATATCTCCTGTTATTCTCACTAGAACTGAACAAGATCGTTGTTAAACGTACATCTTTCAGTAAAGACTTTGGAATTGCATTTCAAGTTTTCCATGGAAATGAAACTAAATTCCCCATGGGAAAGATGGTGTCCATTGTGACTGAGACAGCAGGTGTTTAAAGTTGTTCCTACTGAGCACAGTACAGGATTAAATTTTTGCTATGTTGAGAGAAGTATAAGAACACATTCTGCTGAATAGGGAGCCAATATGATAAACTGAGACATTTTCCAATTATCCTGAACAGAACACAAGAAACAGCTCCTTCCTAAACCTCATTTGAAGGCTACACTAAATATTTCTTGATGGTCAAGTTATTTTTCAAATCCAGTAGAAGGCAAGTTTTAATTTCTTCAGTCTCTCAATGTGTTCCAGGATAGATGACAATACAAAAATACAGGGAGAATCACTGGCAAACAAAAATGTAATTAGCTTCCAGAAAGGTTAGTGGATTGTTGGTTTTTTTCTTTCTTTCTTTCTTATTCCCTGATGAAAAGGAGCTAATCGAAAAAATAGCCATGTGACTGTGTTCAAAGTGTTTTGAATTTTGGCTAAGTCAAACACAAGGAAGAAATATGTTTCATAGGCAGAGTGTGGGTAATATGTCCTGAGGGGTTAGCACAGTTATTCATTCAGTAAGTAAGGTCAAATTATGTGTGAGGCTTGACTATTTAGCATAAAAATGGTATTAATAATTCATGTGGCGAACTGAGTGGTAGAATGATAAGATACAGTGATGGGGGAAAAAAGAAAAAGAAAAAAAACCCCACAAACAATAATAAAAGCCAACTACTAGGCAAAGGCAATGGAAGAATAAGCTGATATAAAACAAAAAGCAAGCCAGTAGGATGGAGAGGTGAAAATGCCACTTAACATTTTTGTTATAAATGCCCACACATATTCAGTCTTACAACATGACAGTGATTCTGACTTCTATTATTTGCTTGCTGGTTACCTCGAGCCAAAGTGACCCAGTGAAGAACCTCACATCATATCTCACCAGACAACTACATATTGTTTGTCTTCACTGCAGCATAATAAAGAGAAGCAAAGCTCTCAGGATAAGTAAATACAGTAGTCCCGTGTTAGAAAGTTCGTGGACAAAGTGCTTCAGATCTGAAAAAGAAGGGTATTGCTATCCTGGCCTTACAGGAGGACACACCAGAGGAGTTTCAGAAATAAAAACTTCCTCAAAAGCCTTGAAAGTTGAGTGAGCTGGCATCTAGCTAATGTTGTGCCTGCCTGGGATCCAGAAACTACACCTTCTCTGAGCTTGTGATTCACAGGAAGCACTAGGAATACTCACACTATTCCTGAAACCAGTACTTACAACATGCTGTTTCTTTGAGCTGACACTGTGAAAAATATATATGCAGAGATACAGATTATTATGATGGCCTCAAAACAGCACACGTCAAAAGAGCAAAGTAATGGGAGGCTGGCCACCAACAGCCATTGGAAAGTGAGAGTATTTGCTGAGGATGACAAGCTTGAGAGAAATCTTTTCTGCTCCTGAGGTTTAAATATCAATACTCTTTCTCATTCAACCGACTAATGTTTTAAGTTAAGGGCAGAAACAAGGGGAAAAAAGAGATAAGGATCCACTCCAGTGAAGCAAAACCCTCATATGTCTTCTTTCATGTTTCTCTGAGAACAGGAAGAACTCCCTGCGGTGTCCATTCCAGGTAACAACACTGTGTAACCTGCTGGGTCTCTATCATTTTATTAGAGGTCTTTCATAGCATCATAGAGCCATAGAATGGATCAGGTTACTCAGAGACCCACCCAGCCTAATCTGGAATTTTTCCAGGGATGGGGCATCTACCAGCTCACTGAGCAACCTGTTCAAGTGTTTCACCATCACTTTAAACAATATCCATCTTCTATCTAACCTGAATCTACCTATTTTTAGTTTAAAACTAAGATGTCTACAATCACCTGCTTGTCCTCCGCATGCCCTAACATAGCTTCTAGGCAGATCTGTTCCATGATCTTCTGAGGCACAGAGGTAAGGCTGAAAGGTCAATAGCTCCCAGGGTCATCCTTTCTACTCTTTTTTAAATGGGTACTATATTTCTTTTTTTCCCCAGTCACCAGGGACCTCACCTGAGTGTCATGACTTTTCAAATACCATGGGGAGTGGCTTGGCAACTACATGAGTCAATTCTCTCAGGACTCTGGGATGCATCTTGTCAGGTTCCATAGGTCTCAGCCTGCTGTATTCCTCTTTTAGCTGGGCAGAGGTTTTGGGACCTTTAATTTTGTGACTCTGGAATCCTGCCACGAAAGAGGAGTCCTTTACTTACATTCCTGCTTCGCAAAATGTTTAAAATAACAGACTAAATTAGAGCAGAAGATACCTCTGGAGATCATCTAGTCAACCCCCCTGTTAAAGCAAAATTGGTTTTAAATTTACCTTCACGTGTCTGTTAGCTCAGGTCCTTGTCCATCTGAGCTGTGAGTCTTCAGGGATGGAGAGTACACAGTCTCTGTGTGTAACCTAAGAAGAATTCATGTGTGTGAATCATTTTAACTTGTAACTAACTGGAATTTCTCTCTTGACACCTGTGACTATTAACCCTTTTTCTTTGCTGTGCACCTCTGAGATGTGCTCATATTGCCGAGGCCATTTGAAAATGATACCTTTCCAGCCACAGTATCAGCCCCCATGGATTAGCACTTATAATTGCTTCTGGGTAAACTTTGAGTTGTTGACCACTAACTTTGACCCTGACAATCCAGCTAGGTTAATATCCACCATGCAGTATATCCATCAGGTGCATATATCCTCATTACAGCTGCAAGGATATTAAAGGAACTGTGTTTAAAGCTTTCCTAAAGTCAATGTAAATTATTTAACCCCCACCCTTCTCATGTACACAGAGACTACCATTTCATCATGGAAAGCAATCAGACTGGGCAAGTAGGATTTACCCTGATTTATTACCAATCATTTATCCAAATCATCTTGTCCCTCGTGTACCTGGAAATGGCTTCTGTGTATAATACATTTTTATCAAGAAGCTCTGGGAAGTAGCTACTGTGGTGGGCACCTGG
Source organism: Ramphastos sulfuratus (assembly GCA_013399055.1). Lineage (NCBI taxonomy): Eukaryota > Metazoa > Chordata > Aves > Piciformes > Ramphastidae > Ramphastos > Ramphastos sulfuratus. The sequence goes on along the minus strand of WBNM01009510.1, from coordinate 17,525 downwards.
ATTGCAGCTTTCAGCTATACATTCCAGCTGCAAGAAGATTTCACACTCTTCACCAGAGCAGAGATAAGGATTTCATATAAAACAGACTACTTTCCAAGAAGGGGCAAGATAAAGGATAGCCTGAAGTTTGACTTGCAGTTTCTCAAGGACAGTTCAGCACCGACAAGAAAAAAGGTATAATTTAAGACACATTCCTTGCTTTGATCATTGATTTCTGTGAATTCTGGGTTTAGATATCAAACTCATTGTGCACTGACATTGACATTAGAGCTGTAACTTCTTTAACATGCTTGGTCACTTTGGTGTCTAAATTTCTCATTTTAATCCTTAACAGGAAGGCTGGGGAGGGACTATTTACAAGGTCTTGTAATGACAGGACAAGAGGCAGTGAGTTTAAACTGGAAGAGAGGAGATTTAAACTGGATGTTAGGAAGAAGGTCTTTACAGTGAGGGTGGTGAGACACTGGCACAGGTTGCCCAGGGAGGTTGTGGCTGCTCCCTCCCTGGAGGTGTTCAAGGCCAAGTTGGACGAGTTGACAAGGACAGATTGACCTGTACTAGTGGGAGGTGTCCCTGCCTATGGCAAGGGGTTGGAACTGGATGATCTTTGAGGTCCCTTCTGACCTTACCATTCTATGATTCTATGAACTTTAACCTGATTTGTGTACCACACTGATACTTTAGTAATGAATTGTATGCCTCAATGGTACTCACACAGCAGACAGAATAGAAAGTGATATCAACATTTATTTTAATAATGACAGGAGTAAAGTTTGAGGCTGGATTGAGGAAGATGTAACATATGTGTGCCTAATTAAATTTGCAGGTTTGAGTTATAACCTCAGACTTCCCACACATTGTCAGGGCAGAGAATACACCTCAAACGCAATAAACAGAGACAGAAGAGATTTTAAAATAGCAAGTAGGAAGTTCAAAGAAAGTAGCAAGTCTTGGATCTCATGTACATCTGAGACAGCAAGGTGACTCAATACAGAAAGCTGAATTTCAGTTATTATAATTTATCTAAAACAAGGTTAGGGACAGATTTCTTGTCCTGAATACTTATCAAATTCCTGGTTTTGGTCTTGATGTTGCCATGTTCTGCTGATACTTTGGACTTACTTTCTCACAGTTACAGACCATTGCCTCTGCAGAATGCAGGACTGTGCATTTTGGAAATTCTCTTGCTTGTGAGCATATTTGGAGTATATAATGCTGATAAAACAACTGTAGACATGCTTTCTAGCAAGTTTGAATTTCTGGACAGTAATCAGAAGAGGTCTGTGCAGAGAGAAATGTTTCTTACTTTCAGTGATCTGGGCTTATTTGGGTTAAAGCTGAACAAAAAGAAGAAATATTTTGTTCTTTTCCTCCTCTGCATGCAAGTGATAAAGCTTGAGCTGTGCTGCCAAAATAATCACAGCTTAAAAAGCTGCTTTAAGGGATGAGGATTATCTCAATTATCACAGCTCTTCCAAAGGTATGATCATAGAGGACATCAATCTGATAAGACAAAAATCCTTGTATTTGTGTTTCCGTATCTATAAATTCTATAACGCACCCAGAGGCACCAAATTGAGTCACACTCATGCTTTCCCTGTTCATGAAAGTAAGAGATCAGAATTACTTGGTGTCCTAAAACCATGGAATGTGATGTCTAAGACCAGACAACAAATTATGTGTCATTTTGTTTAAAGGTAAACAGAAGGTCAGCTTTTGTTCTCAAGCAAAATGGACACTTGAGACCCAGAAATTCTTCTTGTGGTAGGCCAGGATGTAGACAACATGCAAAGCCATTCTTTTGCATTACAACAGCCATCAAATGTTATGCTACAGTATTCACCAGTTTCCTTTCAGGTACAGACAGTGATGAAGGAGCTGTCAACGAGATGCATCTCACAGACAGTTCAACTGTATGTGAGAATCCTGTGCTTCTCTGAATGTGGCTAGAATGACTCTGTGATGCTTAGTGGAAAGATGCACATGTTGCTGATACCAAGTCAGTCAGCAGAGTAAATGCACTGGCTCCAAACTGGAGGATGTCTGCTTAATTGCATTATGAGTGCATGTCTTTCAGACAGCTTAAGAGCTCTTGTGCTGTCTTAAGGGTACTTTTGCAAATTTCCATGTTAAGAAACAATGCCTTTGCAATTCTTTCCTGTTTATTCTCCTAGCCTCATAATTAATTATTGCACCCACCAAAAAAAAAAAAAAACCAAACAAAATCACATTGTGGCCCTTCTATACATACCGTGAAATTCACATTTGTGGATGGAGTCACAATGTGGTTTGTAGAGGACCAGCAACTGCAAGAGAACATAGTACTTGTATCTTTTGTGGACTTCAGGCTGGCAAAGCTTGGAAGGTTTGACAGTCACATTAAGTCCCTGAACAGGAGGAGATAGACAGAATCAGTGTATCAGAATCACCGGACTCAACATCAAAGTGGAATCTTGCTTGACTATTGCTTTTCTTCTTTTGTTATTCTTATCCAATTAAATAATTGTAATAATGGGAAATGACATAATTGGTTGATCGTGTTTCTGGAAACAGAACACATGTGGCTTTTAACCCAAACAGACTCACAGAGCAAATAGCTGCAAGAGAATCCTGCATTAAACTGGAATCTGGGCAAAGTTCTTAAAAAGGTAAAGGGAAAAGAAGCTTACTCTGGGGCCTCAGAATACATGTGCTTAAATAATTCTGATATCACTGGTAAAACCTTTGTGGTCAGATTCTTCAATTATCCAAAATTGCCAAATAAAATATTAGAATAATTTACTAATCCTGCTTCCTTTGAGCACTCAGGCTGTCCCTGGATAGCTGTTGTAATCCTGTATAACTATTCTAATGATGCTGTGTCTTTTGAGTAACAGGATGTTACCTTAGCCATCATAACAGAAAAACATGTTAAATGATTTGGAAAACAAATAGAAAACAGAATGGGCTGAAAATGGCAAATTACAGAGCTGAGAATACTAATGAAGAAGATTACCTTTTCAAAGATCAAATACAGCTATTTACAGTAAAACTGTAAAAAATATGCAATTTTTCTCTATTGTGTGGTTGTTCTGAGAAAGCATCCATGTTTGAGTCAGGCATCAAAGAAGTGCATGTGCTGTGTTTCCTGGAGACCAGAAGCAACTACTTAAAGCATCAACATTGTTACCTTTGCCACTTTATCAACTAACTCCTTTCTGTACCTTCTTTTGTGAGGAAGGGGATAGGCAGAGGAGGGAAAAATAAAACAAAACAAAAAAAACAAACACAAACACAAAGTGTATAGCATTAAACATATAATGAATTGAGGGAAAAGGCTCTTTGAAAGTCATGATCTGTCAGATAGGCCAAACTCTTGAAGTAGTGGAAAGCATTATTGATAGGTGATATCAATAATAAATGTGGAGGTAAGAACAGGAGGATGCCAGTGCAGGCTTGTGCTTACAGAAGAGGAATGGAGCATGGTTGTGCTAATAAGGCAGTGGCTGCTGCACTAAGGGCAGAAGGTTATTTGCTCTGACATCTCTTTTGGCTTTGCAAATGCAGGGAGGAAGTGGAAGTATTTGGGGATCTTCTCTTTCTAGTGCTGTTGCTGAAGAAATCTCTCCTGTGTGTCGCACTGAGGCCAAGTTATTCAAAGATTGTCAGCTATTTTAGAGAAATAGCAATGAAAAAATCTGAAAGTACAGAAGGTGGAAGAGCAGATTCAAAGTACAGAGCTGGGGATGCAGTCATAGCACCGGCTCTGTGGGAAAGTGCTTCATTGCAAGTGGGGAGTATAATAGGGGTCTTGGTAGGTTTCTAGTCAGCTAGGACTTGATCCTGCTGCTACTCACTTTTAAAGAGCTGAAGAAGAGTCAGTGTCTACAGTTACTTCCTCATGCCTTCAATGCGTTCAGAAAGTATCACACATATTCCAGGAAAATCTTTAGAATCCTTGAATGTTCCAAAGACACATATTTTTCCTAGAAATCTCATGAGATTTTCTCAAAGGACTTCAGGAGCTTTGAACTTCCTCACAGATAACAAACAGATTGCTGTTCTTGCCTTGTTTTAGTGTCTTCAAATAGGAATATGAAAATAACATCACATATTGGCTGATGTCTTTTAGAGCTTTCCATAAATAAAGGTTAAAAACCAGGAGAAGTCATTCTTCTGACTCATTAGTGAGTCATCTCTATTTATCTAACTTATATGTCTTTTCCTGTTTGTTTCCAAGGAATGAGGACCCTTCTCTACTCTCCCAGTTAGCAATGAAGATGTGAATTCTTAAAACCAAACTGAGGACACCCATTAGATTCTAAGTCAATCTCTGACAAGTAAGGATGAGAATAAAAACTTAAAAGTTCTCCTCAGTGTAAGTGCAAGGTATATCAAGAAAGCAGGATTTGAAAATCTAATCAATCTTTCTAAAGACTGAAACAATTAGAAGTGACAGAAATGCATAAAGAAACGAGCTGCAAGCAGCTGTTGTAAGAAGACATTCTTCTTCAAGCAAACATTTTAAAATCATGTATTTTAACTGTTTAATTTATTACATATTCCTTGGGATTTCTATCTTTTCTGCTTTCTTTATGCATATACTCAGGTGGGAAAAGTTTTATATATGCCATGAGCACACTATGTTAACATAGTATTTGCAACTGGATATCCTTTAGGGGGGGCCCTTTCTAGCGTGTAATTTCCATGAAACTAAGGAAAAATGGAATTATTTCTTACCTCAAGCTAAACTGCATTTATCTCTGACTAAAACTTCAGTTGTTCCTTGGTGTTGCCACTAGATGCTGAAGTACTCTTATGAGGGCTCATTTTTACCCTTGAGAATTTCAGATAAATTACCCCAGAGAAGAATTAGGTCATATAGGGTTCAAACAACAATTCAGAGCCTAGTATCTAGAATAAAGCAGCAAACCCACGTGGTTATCATCTAGTCTGTGCACCAGTGAGTGCAGGGTTCTGCCTTTTAAATATAGTTAAGTGCACATTATGTAACGTTCACTCCCTAGGAGCATCTTCCACAGTCCAAGTGCCTGCAGCACCCAGGAGTGTTTCCTGACTCTCCCCATACTGCTTGCCTCACTTAATATTATCCTGTTACTCTTGCTTATGGCCCTTTGATTCACTTTTTTCAATCTTCACATTCTGGATACATAAACCTGCCATACATTTGCAGGCAGATTCATGTTGTGCTATCCAACACACAACAAACACAGCACACACTTTGCAGCGGACAGTGTCCTCACTTCAGATTGTGAAAAGAAGCAGGGAACAAACCTTTAAGGAGTGCATTTGACTACCTGTGTATGTAACAAACAGAGAAAAGGTTGCAGTTCTTCCGACCCCAACACCCAGAAGCTCCTAAGTTATATCCTAAAAGTGTCCACTTCTCTCTGCTCTGTGTAATGAGGATCTCCTCTGGTTAGTTTGTGTAAAAGCCCACACTGCAGATACCTAAACCTAGATAAAATATGTTCTGCTTTCAGTACACTGTGATGAACCACCAAAGAAAATGGCAGGTGTCTCAGGGGCTGGGTCATTTCCAACACTGAGAAAAGCAGAGCACAGGGAAAAGGTGAATTCTGTCACCACTGTGTAGTTTGGCCTATCACCCCCATACTGCATAACTTGTCGTGATCCTACAAGGTGTTGAGTGCTCTAGTTTCAGCCCAGAAGTATTCACTGAAGTATCTCTTGGGCTCATAGTGCTTAAGGGACAGCATAAACAACTTGCCTGGTTTCCCTTTCTACATACTTCTTTATGAAGTCCCAACTGCAGGTCTGACAAGTGCTAAGTAGTGGTTTTGCATACACTAAGTCCATGTGTATAGGTATGAGTTTAGGCATTCTTTAAACTTACAGATTAGTTTGATATAAAGATTAGGCAAAAGGAGAGAGAAAATTTAAGCACCTGTGTTTTGTATCTTACAGCAGCAAGCTAACTACAAAAAGCTGTATTCTACTCTTCAGCCATATGGGGAAAATAAACTGCTTTTCCTAACACCATTTGAGTCATCCTTTTTCCCCCAGATGAGTTTTTTGTGGATGTTATCTATATCTTCAAAGTGGAAAAGTGTTATTGTGGACAGCCAGAGCCAAATGTTTGACTGTTGCTGCAGTGTTCTTGTGATCCCTCTCTGACTTCAGTCTATGTAAAGATTACAGCATTTGCTATCATAATGCAGCTTTAAAAGTAACTTTTTCCTTACTGAAGGTCAAAAGGCCATTCCATGGCAATTACTTTTCCTGTGGTTTAAAAAGGAAAAAATCAGCTTATGCTACTTAAAAAATCCACCCCCCACCCCCCCAATATTTCAGGTTTTTACTTCCTGCCAATCATACTTTGCTGAAACTGCCTCAGATACCATTAAGAACTGTAAGTTGCATTGTTCATCTGACTTGTGGGGGAAAAGTAGTTCTAATCAGAAGAAATAAACAAACAAAAAACCGCTCTTCTCTAAAAAAAAAAAAATCTCCAATTAAGAAGAAAAAAAAAAAAGTACTGAAGATATTGAAGAAAGTATGTTTTTCTGAAGAACACATTGGATTTTTCTGTGATCAAGAATTTATCATTTTAGAATGGGAAAGTTATATCTGTCACCTTCCTGTCTGCCAAGCGTCATATTAATCCTGACTTCACACAGTTACTGTGACAGAGACTCCACCCTTGATAAACCGTTTAGTCTCTGTTCAGTCTAGCACAGAGTCTTCAGACTCTCATTGCACTGTGATGTGGCTTTAGATGATAAATCAGTCAGAAGATCTTTTTTTCCTCTCTGCCCTCCCTTCACCAGATTAATATTGATTATTTGGAAGTAAGAAGTCCCAAGGAGTGGAAGTGGATACACCTCATTGCCTTGAACAATTCTTTTCCCTCTATTGGGACAGTACAAGGTAAATTAATAGTGTGCTTTTAGACAGTAGGTAATGTTAATGTACTTGCTATTGATAGAGTGAAATAACATGAATAACTGCAGCTTTATTTATAAGAAAACATTGACTTTCCAAGGCCTCTCGGATTTCTGCAGCTGGTCAATGTAGCACAATCTTTATTTTTAAATATGCAACATTTGTGTTTTTGCACATGAGAAAGGATTTTATTGCCAGATGAAAGACAAAAGGGGATTTTAATTCATTGCTTATGCTCTTGTCTGCTTTTAATCTAAGTCCCTGCTTGATTTTGTGGGTAAGAAGATGGCTTTTCTACTAGGAAATAATGCATAACAGCTTTATCCCCTGCAACCCTCTGGCAATGTAAAAATGCATAGGAAATCTGTAAGTGCAAAAGCTGTGGATTTGTGTGCTTCAGAAAAAGAAAAAAAAAGTGTTGGCAATGAGGGAAACTCTATGTGCATCCATTTGAATGCTCTGGAAATCTATGTCAGCCATGTTGGATTAAATAGTGTAAATAGTAGGTATTTTATAATACACTGGAACTCTATTCAAGTGAAAGCACAGATGGTATTTGGGTCATCTGATCTCAAGGCAGATTTAAAGCACTTGCAGTCCATGGAATGGTTTCCTTCCACATCTTCTCTTATATTTGGAGCATGAGAAGTGTTTCCCATGTTGTGATGATTTGGAGGAAATTGCCAGTGCAGAGTGTAGGGGAATCTAATGATTTGCTGGTCATGGTTGAACACCATCAATGTGATCTAGCAGGGACGACCACACAGCAGCACAGGTTGGGAGGTGGTGAAGGCATTGCCATGCAGCTTTGAAGCATTACCAGGTTACCGTTTCCCTTCTGGCCACACCAACTTGCTATACAACATTGTACAACTCACCTGAACTTAACGTTGGAGTTTACCCATCTGTAACTCTAACCAAGTAATAAATTATGGATAGAACTCAAATTACACCAAATTTGGGCCTGCTTCTCTCTTCACACTCTGATCCTAATTTCTACAAACATGTGTCTAGTTCATAAATATTCATGGAATAGCTCATGTAAATAAATTTCATCTGCGTGTTATTCATGCACTGTTTGCTTTGATTGTGCAAATTTGTCTGTGCGTTACTTATGGGGGGTGAATGGTCATAAAAGTCACAAACTATTACTTCTGGTACCTGGCTGGGTGACTGAATTTTCTAGACAGGAATATAGCAAATGACAAACTGCGGATAATGAATAGCAGGCAAGAAATAACAAATAAAGGATGAATATTTGGAAGAACAATTATTTGTGCTGAAAATCATGAAATTTTCAGGATTTGCCAGCCTTTCTTTCTCCCAGACAAACTGGTATTCATTTGAAAGCTCATGAATGATAGATAATCTCATCTCACAAATAATGACAGTTCAAACCTCAATTAAACAAGCTTCACAAAACCCCTGGGAGAGAGGCAGTAATAATAGTTTATATTAATAAAAGTAATACGTGAATATTTTCCCAAAGAAGTTTGGCATTTGAGGGCTACTTCAATACTATTGAAAGAAAAGAACTACAGCAGATGAGGAAAAAAATACCATTATTATATTTGTCAGATTCCAGCATGCAAGAAAATCAGATGAAGGACACTCAAGCTACCAGATCCAGTGGACTAATTAAGAAAAATAACATCATTTACTTGTGGCAGGTCAGACCAGAACCTCTTCCAGACTCAGTGAATCCTACAGTTACTTGACAGCCTGCCAGCTCACAAAGCAAATGCCAAAAATTCCTTCTCGCCATGTGCAAGTTAGATCATATAATCAAATTATTAACTATAGGAACAAAGCACAGAGAACCTGTACCTATCCAGCTTGTCAGGAAAGAACAAAAACCTGGTTTCTGTTGCAACAGTTACAGATTCATAAGCAGATCTTGCCGATTTTTTTATTGGCTGCTTGTACTAAGATAGCACTAGTCTCTAGGGTCACACAAATGGTCAGTCTGATCATTTGTGTCTCTTTGATAGTCCAGTTCACCACTGTATAGTGCTGATAGCTCAAATCCTAGCCACAGACACGTTTCTCTGATTTGGAGTGTACCTCAGATGCCTCTGGTAATGCTGCATTACTCAGAGCACACACTCCACAGGAGGAAGCCCACAGCACAAGTTCCTTCACAAAGGCAGAACATGACAGTTATCTGAGAGGACTTGTGATCAAAGGATGAAGTTTATAGGAGCTAAGTTTTCATCATGCTTCACCACTGTAGAGTTTGAAGTGACAAAGAACAGATGATGTAGTAAACCAGAAGTCCTTGGAATCCAGTAGCCTTTATGCTGGAGCACCCCAACCTACTACAGTCTTACTGCATGCTTTTTCCCTGGAAGATACTAAGGAACTTCAGTGCTTATCATATTATCAGTTTCACATCTTATACAAAAGGTGCTATGATGCACCTACAGTGCTCCAAACAGGTTTTGGATTTCTGTATTCAAATTGAGAAATAAAAGGCAACAAACTATTGAAGGCAACAAAAAAACCCCAAACAAATAAATAAAAAAAACAAGCATCCAAAGCCCTTATCTTCTGAATCCATGAGTGCACAAATGCAAGTACAAATTACATTTTTGTTCATGTATTCAGAGAGAAGAGAGAGAAAACAACCACTTGGGTTAGTAGAAGGCAGTAACACTTAGACCAAGACTGAAGCTGGTCTTGATGATAGTGTTAATCTGAAATAAACCAGTGTTTAAGTTTTATACAAACAGGGCCTGGATTACATGTCTTTTCCCTACAGCTTTCTATTTTTTTTTCATCCTGTTAATGAAAGATCTCCTGTCTGTGTTGCTGTATTAATGATCTTACCACAAAACCCAAAAAACAGCTTCTGCAGCCTAATATTTGCCCAAAAGACAAGGATTTGGATTAGCAAGATGACTTATTGAACTAGATCAAGAAAATCCTGCTGGCCTCACAGTGCTAAGAGCAACTCAATATCTGATGCACTGTCAACTCTCACAAGCTGGTTCTACCTTTTCTTTCTCCAGTAAGTGAGCACACTTAATAGCTTTCAAAACAGCAAGGCTTCTTCCTTTCATTCTTTTTGTAGGTAATGCTCCCCATTCTCTAAGTAGGAAAAAAGCTGGGGTAAGTTCCTATTAAACCAACACAGCCCCTCTTAGAATCTCAAGGCATCAGTGCTCCTACCCTTTTGATCCTTTCATACTCCTAACAGCTTGTGTTTTTCACTTTTTTTCTATAGCTTGAGTTTTTGAAAACTTACCCTTTTTTTCCCTCCCGCCTGCAGACATTTTTCTTCCCAGAATGTTTATATTTCCTCACACAGCAGGGTAAAGGAGCTGATGCATGTTGCAATTTTATCAGCACATTATCACACTTCTTCTTCAGTCCAGCATGGTCTAGAAAAAAAGGGTTAGAAATGACAGAAATACTCTGTGACAAGGTACATGGGAAGAAAGCACCTTGTGCTTCCAGGGCAGCACTGAGTGTTAGACCCTACAGAGGTCTGATTCTTTTTCTGGTATTGATTTCTGCTCTGACCTTTGGCCAGTTGTTAAATCCCTCATTTTCAAAGGTGATGAATGACTGCCACTAGTAAAATGTTTTGGGGTTAAGTTTTGGGGTTTTTGTTTGTTTGTTTTGTAGGGGTTTTTCCGGTGGGGTTTTTTGGGTTTTTTTGGTTTTTTGTTTGTTTCTTTGGGGGGGGTTGTTTTTGCTTTTTGTTTGGTTGTGAGTTTTTTGGGTTTTTTTGTTTGGTTGTTTTTTTGTAACTGAGGTCAGTAAGAGCTTTGCACCTGGAAGCCAGGATTTCATCTACTCACTTGAGTTGCAGCTGTAGGTGTTCTGAAAATCATGCAGCTGAGGAGGGTAGGCTTGGCAAGAGGAAAAGTTAAGTCAAAAGCGAGTTGGAAGCAGCTTTAGCTGTATTTAGTTACTTCAAGATATGACTCTACCCCAAACGTTGTCAGAGAGATTAGAGACAGATCTGGTAAAGTTAAAAGCTGTGCCATTTAGTGAATGATTGATTATAAATGATAAACAAGATCCTAGTACCTGACTTGTTAACAGGGGAATGGATTCCATTTTGAAGTTTGGAATAAAAAAAAAAAAAAAAAAAAAAAGACTATCAGAGTATCTGGTACTACAATTGGGCAGGAAGAGATCACTGAAATTAATCAGAAATAACAATGTAGTGGAAGGATCCTCAAAACAATGTAGTATAAACCAAAGCAGGCTCAAATCTTATAAATTAGTGTCTTGCATTTAGTGCCAGAATAATGCTTCATTCAGCCAAACATCTGAATATATATTTTTATCTATAAACTTCTCTGGCATTAAAATAACTGCTTATACTGCAAGCTAAGAATAAGAGAAACTGCATTTCTGGATGAAAGCTAAATGGAACTGAACTACAAGGGATGAGAGAGGGCTTAGTAATAATTGACTTAAATACAATGAGCAGTGCTGGCGAATTGGTATAAAAAAAGGACATGCAGATGCCAACACAGTAGCAGAGCTGTTTGCAATAAAGCAGCTAAAACACCAAAGGATAGGAACTTAGACCACCAGGAAGCAAACCTCATTCAGCATAAATTGTCATAGTGCAAATGACTTCAGAACTGCTACAATGATTATGCTAGTAAAACATTAGATCCTACCTGCTTGCCTAGCTTTTCATCTCAGAGAAATCAGACACAGCCTTCACAAAGTACAGAAATGAGAACACTTCCCACATCCACATTTAAATGCATCTTCTTTGCCTGTCCCTAGTTATAAATAGAACCGGTTGACATTTTTCATTCTTATTGCTTGTCAATAAAAAAGTGGCCTTTCATTTTTTTCAGAATATTCTACCCCTGCTGATGTTTTGATTCGTTTGGTCTTTATTTCACCATGTTCTCTCAAATGAAAATAAAAGCGACTTCTCCTCAAAATGTTTTGTTTGTTTGTTTAATCTCTTCAGATGGAAAAGCCTTTAGTTTTTCAGAAATGTTTCGTTTTTCTCATCATCACAAGATGACATTGGGCATTTTCATACACTTTCCCGATCAGACAAATCATAAATGTAATTTCAAAGGGGAACATTTAGATAGCTAACTAGGCCTGGGCTAATGTAATCATTAGCAATTGGTGATTTAAACTGGCAAATTCTAGTGGGGATGTTAGATCATATCAGATATCAGAATAAAAACTGACAATGGGATCAGATTCAGGCTGAGGTGAAGTTTTCTTCTTTGACACTTGGAGGGCTGGTAGTCACAGATACAAACCACAGGAGAAGAGAAATTATAAGTCTGACGCTGAGTAATATTTCAGATCAATTCCGTGCAAGGCTTTTATTTTCAGAAAAGTTAAGACGACTTTTCTTCTGACCAACTCTACAAATCTCACTTGTGTTCAGAGCAGAATCTGTTCTGTAAACTGCTTTCTTCTAAAAAACAGCTTTAGCATTGCTGCCTCCTTGTCATGGTAGGCCTAAGCAGGCCAAAATAGGTTTATACATGGCCTGGGTTGCCCAGGCGTGCTTTTCTGTCCTCTCTCCTCCTGTTTCGGGGAGAAGCAACCGCAGCAAAGAGGACAAAGAACCTGGAGCCACTGAGTCTGAGGACTCTGGTTTGCCCAGACTTGTTTGCATCCTGTGGTAAACAAGGTACAGAGGCTTATCTTGTGTATGCTTTGTGCAAGGCCTGTGTTCTGCCCTAAAAAGGGTAAAGCAAGTCCATGGCTTCACCTAATATGGTCAAGCTTGGCTAACTGCCATTCTGATTGCCTATTCTGTGTCCAAAGGCCCAGTAGTCTCAGGCTGTATTGATAAAAAGAGACAAGCAGACAATGTAACCCACTCTGATGTTGTATTTGTGCTTGCTTGCCACTACCTGGAAACTCCACTGGCTCGAGTTTACCAGGAACAGGCTCTAAATGCCTCCACACGATCAGCCTGTGTAGCCAGTGTGACATCATGCTGAGACTGCACATCACAAGACCTCCTGCCTGAACCTTAAAGTCTCCTGCCAAGATGAGAAGCCCTGGAGATAACACAGATCATCCAGGGATATCAGAACTAGGTCAGAGATTGTCTGCCTCATTTCCCTAGCAACCTGGGAAGAATCAGAAGTCTCAGCAGATGACAAGACAGTAGCAGAATTCCTGGAAAGTGTTTGGGTACTACCTGAAGCTGTAGCTAGCCCCACAAGTCAGGAAATAATATTTGTGAGTAAATACTTAAAGCCTCTTGTAATTCACCATTGCCTTCTGCCATAAGCAGAAAGAAGTTCCTGGAGTCCATCTAGTGGACAAGTGGTGTGTTGACTGCAAACAGAACATTGACTGCAGGAACCTTCTCTTCCAGTTCAATTGATGTTATTTATTATTGCTAGTTATTTCTACATCTAGTTATTTCTTTGTATAATGTTTTCATGACCGTGCAAAGAACCTAATTATTATTTAAAAAATAGTGGTCAGGGTGGCAAGAGTTCTGAATATTGAATGTTAATAAACATTTGAAAATATCATCTCTCCTCAATTAATTACCCCTCCATAACACTCCTCTACTTGAGTTTCCTGTTTTAGCTCTTTTGTCTTCTTCATCTGAGCTATTCTTCATGATTCCATTGACAGAAGGACCTATGAAGCATGAAAGCAAAAAGAAACTCAGTATCTAGAAGGAATGTGGAGGTTCACCTCATTGGTGTGCAAAGATGACTGTCCTGGAGAGGAGCACATATGCCTCAGTGTGAAGGCAGGAGGCCTGGAGCCAGTACTCCTCCACCAAGTCTGTCCTAGGAGTGATACTGTGTCGTGGGCATGAATGAGAATGCCTCGCTTGGAGTGGAAACCAGCTGGCCAACACCAAGTCACTGACCCTGAGAAACTGCTGACACTGACAGCAAAAACCAGCTGTCACTGTATTTGGTTGATAGAAACCCCTCAGCTCATTCTTGAGCTTGGTTTCAATCTTCTGACTGTCTGTGTCCAGATGCTGGTGGGGTGTGAACTAAGTGCCTAGCTACTTACAGGAATACAGGAACAGGAATGCAAGCTAATTCAGTGCTCTTAGGGAGCAAGCTGAGTTACAATCAAGAGGGGTTTATGCTGAATGAAGGTCTGTGAAGCTGATCTCCTTGAGAAGGGATTGGGGCTACCCCGTGCCAATTCTGGCCTGTCCCAGGGAACTCCAACAGCCTCGCTGAGTGACACAGCTCAGGCCCTCAGCCAGGCTGAGAGCATCAGGGGGAAAACAGATTTGCGCTTTGGCTACATGATGTTGAATGAGTACGTGAGAACATTTAGCAAGTTACGTCCCAGAAATCATCATTGTCTCCTCAGGGTTATAGCTAATATTTCAGATGCAACACGAAATCATAAAGTACCTGTTTCAGCCACAGGGAGACCTGCATTGATGAGCTGGAGGATCCAGATGGTTTCCCACGGCACTTAGTGACAAACTAGGGAAGAGATATCCCTGTGTTGGTACACAGCATCCACAAGTATTTGCACATCTGTACAAGCAGGTGTGGGGTTAAATCCTGTTATCCATATTATGCAAGGCAAGTGATAGACCAAGACATATTTGTTTTCTAACTCCATAATTAGGCTCCCAAATGAGTGACTGCTGATTGCTTAGCACTTTTTACAGCCTTAAGGCTGCAATTTTTGCAAAACTAATGAAAGTGGTTTCAGGGGAACTTTACAGCTTGCACAGAATCTGAAACATTGTAGTTCTCAGGAAGTCATTTTTTTTCCCCCTCTAACCAAAACCAAAGATCTAGGTCTACAGAAAGAGAAAACGTAAAAACAATTCGGAGAAGCTGCAGAATCTTTACCTTAGAAGCCAGCACATAGGGCTCCAAAATAAGAGTATCTGACCACAGATTTAATTTGCAGAATATTACTTTAGTCTATGATTTTCTCTCTTTTTAAAAATATTTATATATAGAAGTTTTTTATGGGCATTGATCTGTAAATGTATTTCTGATAACTTTCTATCACAGGACAGATACAGCAGAGTAGGAGAGCTAAGCACTGTTGTGTTTAATGACTCGTATTTCTTTAGAAGAATTGCAAACTTACCATTTTGGCCAAGAAGGGGCAAATACTCCTGATATTTAAACTTGTGAACTGCAGAGGTCATGTGTTGTGTATTATCTTTTCTTCTGCCATTTTGAAAATAAAGATCTTGGCATGTTTTGTTTTGGCATTCATTTATTTGTTGTTTGGCAACTCCAGAAGTTGAGACCAATATTAATACAGGAACTGCTAGACCGGGTCAGTCCAGCAATCTCTGTAATTCAGTTTTGTCTTGTGGGAAGCCCAATTCTAGAATAAGAAGGTACAAAAAGTCCTACAGGAGGCAGTTATGGAATAAACTGCCTTCTTCTTTTAATATATGTTACAGTAAAGAAGTATATCAGTGATATCCAGCCAAAAGTCCATATATTCAGTGAAGTTATCCCCTGCCTTATTTTTATCACCAGTGTTCCTAGAAATTAAGAGAAGGAACACAAACAAGAATGCCCCTTGCAAGTGCCTCTGACCTTTGGAAATAATTGGATGTGGATCCAAACCTGGCAGCCCTATCATGTACTAAAGTCTCTTAAAATCATCCTATCCATCAGCAAGACAGGGAAAGAGAAATATGGGAGAAAAGGTCACATTAGCAGGAAGCAGCTGGCATGATTCCACGAGGTGCATTTTATTTGTGGGACTGGTTTCTGCTTTTCAAATTCCAAATCCGTGCCAGAATTTGATGGCACAAACATGCACAGAATTTCACACTTAGATATATACTGTATCAGGGTGACATTTCAGAATTTATATGCAAGGAGTTACATTCACATGACTCTAAATAATAGTGGTCCAATTCTCCAGAGACAGCACTAAACTCTTACTACATCCTCTGCAAATACTGCCACAAGGCAGTACACACACATATAAACCATCTTGCTTCAGTAGAAAGGCTGAAGCATTTATTACAGGAAAAGATTATACTGCTGCAGTTCAAACACTACTAACTAAACAGGAATTGATGGGTGAAATCAGCTTAGTACAAAGCAAGTTATTCCTTCATCATACTGACAGTGGCTCTTCTACCATTAAAGAAAAAATTGTTTTGTGTTGCCACAGCTATTTTCTTCCTGGTCTCTTAAACAAAAGGGATTTCCTAAACTCCTAACGATCACTTGTGTACCCCAAAACATTGCTTGCATTTTTGAGCGAGTACATAAAGCATTGAATAACGAACCACAAATTTTCTGTTAGAAATCCATCAGTGGTAGTGTGGAGATAGCTCAGAAGGCTTGAGCTAGAACAGAACTAATTCTGTTCTGTGGTTTTTCAGCTCAGACTCTCCTGAGTAACTGCACTTTAGGAAGGGCATGTTTTCACTGCCAGTGTCTGCTTCTAGCGGTGATAAGGCTCCACATTTATAGTTAATACCAAGGATTGGTGTTCCAACCAAGGTCACTGCTAACTCTTGTGTACTACATTGGGAGTGCAGACTAAAAGTCACACCTGCAGAAAGAAGCCAACAGGAGGGGTGATCCTAAACTGACCAGCAAGGTATATATATATATATGTATATGTATATGTGTGTGTGTGTGTGTGTATATGTATATGCATATATACGCACACACACACACACACATATATATATACATATATATGTGTATAAAACTTCGTATAAAACTGAGGGATCACAAGGGTCAAGCTCTCTTCAACAGTGGCCAGCATCCAAGGAGAATTTTGTCCATTCTGCTTTTAATCCTGATTCATGTGTTTCTGAATCCAGTTCCTGAGTCTAGTTTCTGAATCCAGTCTGACATCCAGCTCCTGAATCCAGTTCCCCTCTGTTGTTGAATACAGTCTGGGACTTCCCCCGTGTCTATCCAGAGCATCAATGGTGATAATGATGTAATTATAATCAGGAGTGTTGGGTTCAATATTGGTTTGTATGTATTTGTATCTATTTCATTTTATTGTTATTACTTTCATTAAATCTATTTAGGGTTTTTTCCAATCCATAATTCTCTCCCTTATTCCCTTTCACTTCCTCTTTGAGAAGGGAGAGGGGTTAATAGAGAGCATTTGTCATTGCAATGGCAATCTTGCATGTACAAAGCTAAGCACTCCTTCATCCAGGTTGCACACTGAAACAACAAGGTGTTCGGAGGAAGAACAGAGAAGCATATCAGAAGAGCCTCAGACAGATAGTAAATCTTCAAGAGGCTTGTTAATGTACTCCACTGACCACACTGCTTCCCATCATCAAGGATATTTAGTATACCTTTTTCCAGAAATCTTTTTACGGGACAGTCCTGAGTGCTGTGGGGCTATCTATGTATGGGGATTAGTTCTCTTCTCATCATAGCTAGTTAAAAATGGTGAGAAACCACCCAGATCAAACTCCCCATTAAGAAATATGAATAGAAGCTTGAGGTTTTTTCTAAACATCTCAGATTTTCCAGCTAAAAGAATGAAACTCAGCCATCTCAGAGCATGCTATTCAAAACTTGGTTTTGTCTTCCTGATCTGGTTTTACACAGATCAATGGATCTAAATACTTGGGAGTATGGGTTGATGAAAAGCTCAACATGAGCCTGAAGCGTGCACGTGCAGTGCAGACAGCAACCGAGTCC
>WBNM01009509.1:8311-20182 GCA_013399055.1 Ramphastos sulfuratus | reverse complement strand
AATATCTGAAGGGTGAGCATCAAAAAGAGGCCAGTTTATTTTCAGTGGTGTTCTGTGGTAGGACAAGGGGCAATGGACACAATCTGGAACACAGGAAGTTCCTCCCCAACATGAGGAAAAACTTTTTTACTGTGAGGGTGATGGAGAATTGGATTGTGCTGCCCAGAGAGAGTGTGGAATCTCCTTCTCTGGAGACATTAAAGACCTGTCTGGATGCATTCCTGTGTGAGCTGCCATAGGTGATCCTACTTTGGCAGGTAGGTTGGACTCAACTTTTGGAGGTCCCTTCAAGCCCCTACTACTCTGTGATTCTATGAATGTTAACATTCACTTTCAATTTGGTTAAATATTGACATCTCTTTCTTAGAAAGCTTGGCTGGGCTCCTTGGAAGAAAGCAGGTCAAATTTACCTACTGCTATAAACAGGATAATGTCTAACAATTACAGGAGACTAATCTTAGCTGAAACAACATTTAATATCATACATAGATGCCATCATTCCTTTAGTGAGTTAGAACAGACTCATAGATAAAGAAAACAATTAGCTCAACACTGGCTCTCAGTCATCTCATAGCATATGGGAGCTCAGTGCTTCACCAGCATTTTCTTCACATGCAAATCTGTCCTAACACATTAGAGCAAGAATATGGAAAACATGAGGCAGGTCCTGACTACAGTTTGATTGCTTTTCATCATTGCAAGGCTTTAAAAAGGTAGCCCAAACAGTAACATTTCCACTGATCTGAGAACTTCAACCTGTGGACATTGAGAGTTCAAACTGCCAAGCTCCTGGTATCCTGTGCTTCCCATTAGAAGGGGAAGAAACTTTGCTTTTTCCAGAGCTGGGGACTCTGAGGATCATAGACTCACACAATGGTAGGGGTTGGAAGGGACTCTGGAGATCATTGAGTCCAACCAACCCCCTGACAAAGCAGGATCACCTAGGCAAGGTCACATAGGAACACATCCAGATTGGTCTTGAGAGTCTCCAGAGGATACTCCACAACCCCTCTGGTCATGATCCCTTTCAAGGGTGATGGGCTTAATGTTCTTCCTTTACCTCGAAAATGCTTTTGGCTTTTTCCCACTTTTTATGAATGCTTTCAGTACTAAATTGTTTGAGAAACAAAATATGCAAGAGAGAGAGCAGCTGTGGTATCAAGTAAGCCTCTCTATGAAAAAGATCTGCTATGTGCCATGTAATTCCTGTGCTGTCAGTCATGGGGAAGAAACCCTTCCCAACAAGCTGAAAAGCTGATGAAAGTGGACTTGAAATAGCACCACTTGTCTCTCGGTGGGTTATGGCAGCATCTTCACTTAGCCTCCGTGGGTGGGAGCCCATAAAAAAGCTGCTTATTCCCTAAGAAGGCCACATGAGTAGGTAGAAGATAAGCTACCAAACAGAGAGTAGTGCTTTGTGAACTCCCTGGAGTGCACAGTCTCCATCTACAGAGAGCCTGAAGCTCTGCCCAGCCTGCTGGGCATTGGAGAGTCCTGACCTTGTGCCAGCAAACAAAACAGAGTGTGCTGTCAGGTCTGCTGAGTGTGGTGCTCTGAGCATGGAAATACATTGAATCACAATTGCAGGGGTTAGAAGGGACCTCTGGAAATCATCTAGTCCTGGCAGAGCAGGTTCACCTATAACAGGTTGCACAAGACAGTGTCCAGGAGGGTTTTGAATGACTCCAGAGATGGAGGCTCCACCACCTGTCTCTGCAGCCTCTTCCAGTCCTCTACCACTTTCGAAATAAAGAAGTTCCCTTCTTATGTTTAGATAGAACTTCACATGTCCAGATGTTCAAGACAGAGGTGTCCACCTCATTATCCTCTTCCCACGGCAGGACTAAAGCAGATCCACCCTTTTCTTAGAGAGGCTTACTTGATAGCACAGCTGCTCTTTCTCCTGCATATTTTGGTTATCAAACAATTCTGTACTGAAAACATTCATAAAAAGTGGGGGAAATCCGAAAGCATTTTCAAGGTAGAGGAAGAACAAACGTTAAGCCCATCAGCCTTGGGAGGGATGATGCCCAGAGAGGTTGTGAAGTCTCCTTCTCTAAACGACTTCTGAGACCCATCTGGATGCATCTCTGTGTAAGCAGCTTACTCGGTGTGCTAAGCACCTTCCCTGGGCAATGATCCACATTACTAGAATAACAGTCTCCCTTCAGAGCAAACAATCAGGGCTCTCATATTCTAGACACTATTGAAACTGTATTGGTGGTGGTACCACGCACAAGCTCATAAACTTAGGAGCTTTTAAGAGGAGCAGAGTGGGAAGAAGGTGTAGAACACACAAACACTGTCAGCTTAAAGATACACATCCAAGGGGCTTACATGCATCACCATAGCCCTGTGGTCATGGTTTCTGTTACACAGAGACTTCCCGATCACAGTGACAGCTAGGAAAGGGAATGAAAGAACATTTTATTTGATGGATTTCTATAGGAAAAAATCAGGAGAGCTGTTGTCAGCTTATGCCTTGGAAAATCTCAAAGGGAAATAAGCAAGGGTCCCACAGGCCCCTGGCTGACACTAAGCATATCTAAACTTGCCTCCATTCAGAAATGAGTTGCAGCCATCACGAGTCAAACAAATCAATTTTTAAAACGGCCTGTCAGCAGCAATGCCTTCAGCTTTTTTTTTTTTTGCTTTTTCCCCAAAAGCTCTTGCCATTCTGCACAGGTTGAGGGAAGTCTCTTATTTTGAGCAAGCTGCTCTGCATGTTGAAAAGAGCAGAGGTTTCACAACATACCCAGAGTCTCCTGATTATTACTCTTCTGCCATACATCCCCACGAGTCCACAGCAGCTGAGGGAAAGCCAGGAAGAGGAATACTGCAGTGCCTTACATTGTTTTTCCAGGAGGGTGGTTTTTATCCCCTTCACATGTCATTTTTCTATAGCAAACACTTGCACAATTTCTGCCTTTTCTCCCACTCATCCATTGCTTTGTCTGTGATTCCAAGGAATTGACAAACTCTGGGATTTAGGGCAGTGACTATGATGACCCACTGCAATAACCAGTCCTGGAATATCTTTTGCTTAAGGAGCACAGATGGCTTCCAAGCACCCTGCTGCTGAGTACACTTTGGGCTACTGGCTCTCCCTTGAGAGGAACAAACAGGGAACCCCAGAGCTAGCAAAACCCACAGACTCTTATCTTCCCATTGAAGTCAGAGGGAGTCACAGCTACAACAGGGCCGATTCTGGGTATGAACTCCAGCTTAGGAGACAGGTCACAATCATGGAATCATAGAATTGTTTTGGTTAGAAAAGATCTCTAAGATCATTGAGTCCAACCTTCAAACTAAGACCACCATGGCCATTAAACCATGTCCCAAAGTGCCATGGCCACACGTTTCTTGAACACCTCCAGGGATAGTGACTCCATCCCCTCCCCGGGCAACCTGTTCCGATGCCTGATCACTCTTGCAGGGAAAAAAAAAATCCTACTATTCAACTTAAACCTCCCCAGTTTCAGGCCATTTCCTCTTGTTCTATCACCTGATACAACAGAGAAAAGATTGACCCCCCTACCTCACTACAGTCTCAGGCTACTTATGCCACTTGGAGTCTGGGACAGAGAGGACCTTCTCACTCCCCTACACATGATAGGAAATGGCCTCAAGTTGCACCAGGGGAGGTTTAGGTTGAATATTTGAAGAAACTTTTTCACTGAAAGGGTTCTCAGACACTGGAATAGGCTCCTCAGGGAGCTGGTTGAATCTCCATCCCTGAAGGTGTTTAAAACATGGAGAGATGTGGTACTGAGGGACGTGGTTTAGCATCAGACTTGGTAGAGTTAGAGAATGGTTGTACTCAGTGATCTTAAAAGTCTTTTCCAACTGCAGTGATTCCATAATTCTGTGACTCCACCCATAATTCTCCATCCTTCAGCACAAGACATGCCATGATGGAGATGGGTGCCTTTCAGCTGCCACTTTGTTCCCTTGGCTTGGGCAGAGGGTGATCAGAGGCACCTGCTCCTTCCCCAAACTACCCATGTCACTGTCAGTCGGGGTGTGCAGTGAGTGCCGTCCTGTGGCATTGTCAAACCGCAGTGTCCCCATCCCAGCATGCTGCCCGGACAGGCTGTGTCCCTCCCACACAGTCTGAGAAGTGTAATTGCTTAAGTGCCTTTGAAGCCTGGCAAGCATCAACAAACAAGTGTGGGGTTGCTCCAGCAGCAGCCCACAGCCTGGGCTAAGCCACAGCTCCAAAAGCCCTTACATGGAGGTTTAGCCAGACCTTAAGTGGGCTTGCAATTAGACCACAGCAGAGTATCAAATGGCTCTTACCGTCACTACACTGAATTCGGAAGTCTGTTACAGTCACAGCAGGGTCACTGTACCCCAGTCACAGCCCACCAGGCACCACGGCACTCCATGGACAGGCAAGGTACTAAGTAAACGGTTTCAATAAACAAAGCCAAGCTGCTCCAGGTCACAGTGTCCAAAAAACTGGCCACACTCTCTCTTTCCCTTTCATGAGGCAGCATCATTTTCTTACTGGCCAATTTGCAGGCCTGACCACAAATGAAGTCTCTTATTTGAAGTACAAATGGAGGATGAGCGTGTGCCAGCCAGAGGGATCTGCCCGTTCCCTGGGAACACCATGAGGAACTGCAAGAGACACCGCACATCCCTAACACACTTGCTAAGCCAGAAAGCCTCCAGAAAGGCAGGACAGAAGCAAGCTTGCTGTTCATCAAATCTGTAAATAAGCTATGTGAGACACAGACCACATCTCCATCAAGAACTACTTTCCTGTCAGTCACCATCGCCTTTCCTCCAGGTAAAAAGCTGTCCCATGCCAGCAGTGCCCAGGGAGACAGGCAGGATTCTCTGCCTGCTCAAGGTTTATCTACTCGACCCAGAGGCATTATCATAGAATCACAGAACTATTTAGTTTTGAAAACACCTCTAAAATCATCAAGTCCAACAATCAACCTAAGACCACCATGGCCATTAAACCATGTCACACAGTGCCATGTCACAGAATCATAGAATCACAGACTGATAGAATAGTTTGGGTTGGAAGGGACTTTCATTATCATCTAGTTCAAACACACCTGCCACATACAGGGACACCTTCCACTAGACTCAAGGCCTTGTCCAACCTGGCCTTGAACACCCCCAATCAGGGGGCATCCACCATCTCCCTGGGCAACCTGTTCCAGTGTCTCATCACCCTTACTGTAAAGAATTTCTTCCTAATATCCATATCCAGTCTAAATCTACCCTTCTCCATCTTAAATCCATTCCCTCTTATCACTAAATGCCCACACATTTCTTGAACACCTCCAGGGATGGTGACTCCACCACTCCCCTGGGCAACATATTCCAATGCCTGACCACTCTTGCAGGAAAGAATTTTTTTCCTAATCTTCAACCTAAACCTCCCTGGCACAATTTCAGGCCATTTCCTCTCATTCTATCCTCTGATACCAGGGAGAAGTGACCAACAACCACCTCACTCCAACCTGCTTTCAGGTACTTGTAGAGAGCAATGAGGTCTCCCCTCAGCCTCTTCTTCAGACTAAACAATGATGCTGGTTTCTGTCAGCTGAGGTCTCCCAGGACACATTCTGAGGGAAAAGAACGAGTTGTGGAGAGAGCTTCTCACACGTTGTCCCTCATTACACAACTCATTTCCAGACCATGTGCCTCATTAAAAGGAAACAGTGAGTTCACGAGAACAAATCAGTGTGCAACCTAAGACCGCTTCAGTAGCTGCCTTCTCCTCTCATTATGGATTTGAAAGACACTGCCAATCAGCACACAAGTTGGGTGTTATTTATATGAACCAGCTTTGAATTACTGGGCATTTGCACACCATCCTGCTGAGAAGTGACCTGCCAAAGCCAGTGATCAGCCCTGCATGGGACCTGCGGAGCCCAGTGCAAAGTACGATTGTAAAGTAGCCCTGCTGAGACAACTCCAGTACTGAAACACAAAATCAAGTTCATCTCCTCAGGCTGCCCAACACATTTTGGACCAGATTTTCAACTTCTTTAGTTTGGAGTAATCCCACTGGGCCCAGCAAAGTTCCTCTGATCTTAGACCTGATCTGAACTTGCTCTCATGCAGGCCTTTTGGCAATACAAATGAGCCTTGCCTGTTCACTACTAAGCCACCAGCCTGGCTGAGATTGCTGGAGGCCACAGAAAGCTGCGCAGAGTCAGCTGGAGGCTCCAGGAAGCTTTCCACAAGAGCATCAGGCATGATTTTGCCAATCAGCAAACTGTTTTCAACAGCAAATCAGCAGGATCTGGCACTAGGAACAGTCATTAGTATGGAGAATAGAGCAGAGATTACTACAGCTCATGCACACAAACCCAGTAGAGTTTAATCAGCAGAGGGATTGTAGCAGCTCCCAAAAGGAGAAAGCTGATTCATCAGCTGAGAGCCCCCAAACACAAAGCTGTCTGCAAACACGATGAGCCACAGACTCAGCTTCATTAACTGTGCTTTTCCTCAAGTGCTTCTCCATCCTGAGCAGGACTGAGCCCAAGTTCTTCTGACAGCACAAAACAAGTAGAAAAGCAAAGATATTTATTTCATCCTGCTGAGCGTTCTACAAACCCCAGCCTGTCAGTTCTTCAGGAGTCTGATGCCTCCATTTTACTTAGCTGTTTCTCCACGTTGGTCTTCCTCACGTCATTGAGCTTAGCAAGAGTTTCTCTACCCTGTGTCTAGGGAAAGTTAAACACAGTAAACCACATCACCCCAAATTGATAGGCCTTTATCAAACTCCTTACAATTAAGGTGCCACTGGGTTCCCCTGCCTTTTTCAGAGTTTTTCAGTGTAAGGCTCCAGTGCTGAGCTCCAATCAATGTAATGCCTCACATATGGGTGATGGGAGAGCCCACGTGCTGGTTGGAAAAACCTCGTGATGCCCTGCCTGCACTGGGGTAAAGTGGTTCAGAGCTCTTTGGATGAATGATGTGACAGCTGACAGTAAAGAACACTTTTGTATGGAGCATTCAGACATGAAACAAACTCCCCATGCGACGCACGAAACCCCACAAGTGCCTGCCTTTGGAGAGCACCTCAGAGCCCTCCTCTCTGAGGAGACCTCTCTGCCCTAAGGGTAATACAACCCCCACCCTTTTTCTCATCTGAAGCATCCCAAACAGCCCCACAGCTATGAAAGATTCAGAAATGAATGAACTTCTTACTCTCAAGTGTAAGATACCTCACATATAAAAAAAAAAAAAAAAGTTTATTCAAAAGGGGAATTACCAGAAATTCTAGAGATTTCTGCTTCCATGTGAAAGGTCTACAGACATTACAGTGAAGGGCATCAGTATGAATTTTAACAGTTGGCCCACAACTCCAAGGAGACCCACAACTCCACAGTTTCGACTCCAAGGAGGAAATAAATTATGCCATAGGCTCATGGAAATCATGGGAAACCTCCAGCATCCAAAAAAACTGTGCTGAGGGAAAGCTGAGGCTCATAATCTTATGTTAGCAGAAGCCTGCAGTCCATGGGTGCATGTTAACCATGTGGCTTGCAGTGCCAGGGAAGCTCTGCAAGAACCGTGCACGGTGGGACAGGTATCACTGCTCTCTCCTGATAACAGGGGTTTTCAAAATAGGAACAGGGATCAGCTTTTCACGTGAGGCAAAGCAATCACCACTGAGTAAATGTAAAGTTCCTATGCAGACCTGTGATGCGACAGACGTCTCTCTACCCTCCCACTGCAGCTGTGCCTTGGAGCAGGGATGCTGCCAGCCTTGCCCCACCTCCCCAGGGCCGGCGCAAGACTCACCACTCGGGGCTTCTGCTGGTCCAGGGTCTGCAGGAAGGCTGGTGTCTGGTCCAGGGTGCGCTCTGGGTCGCTAGAAATGTCCTCCTCGGACTCCTCCCAGGATGAGGAGAAGCCAGTGGAAGAGGCTGAGGACGATGACAGCTTCCGGACGGGCAGGCTGCCGGGGGGCACGGCGCCCGCCTCCTCCTCCGGGCCCCCCAGGTCCGTAACAATAACGGCAGGGATGCTCCCACCAACGGCTAGGTGGTGCCTCTCAAGTCCTGTGGGGGCCACCACCACCTCACCTCGCTGTGGTGCAGGCTCCGACGGCTTCTGGAGAGTGCTGTCCTCCATCACTCCCATAGCTGGAACCACCATCATTACTGGCCTCCTCGACAGGTCTTCAGTGTTTGGACAGATCTGCACCCCACCAACACTGGGGGCCCCACTCTCCCTGTAGGTTTGTGGTGGGGGTCCAGTTTCAGGCGCCACTATTGGCACTGTGGGGCTGGTGGGCCGGGGCCGGGATGGCCGGGGGCTCCGTGGTGGCTGGGCAGCAGAGCTGTGTGCCTGGATGTGTGCCTCGAAGAGCCCCACTTTCTGGTTCACCTGGACATTGTGCAGCTCCCGCTGAAGTTGCCGTGCTGTGGCGGGTCCCGGTTGCCCCTCTTCACTCCGACTGCCTCGTCGCGCTCTGGGGCTGCCTGGCTGCCTTGGGGGCTCCTCAAGCGGCGGGAACAGGAAGGCAGGGCCGCGGCGCGGGGAGCGGGGCGGCACGGGGGCTGAGCTGAAGACAGGGAGCGAGTGGCAGCTGCCAGCTGTCTCCGGGCCCCTGGGCAGCACCTGTCTGGGAGGAGGCGGTGTCTTGCTCCCACCGCTTGTCACCTCACTGTTGCTATTCATTATCACCAAGCTATTGAGCGCATAGCAGTACACGGCCATAGTAGTCAGCCGGGGCGCACAGTGGGGCCGCTGCCGCTGCCACCTCGGCAATCAGGCTCTGCAGGGCTGCCGAGGGTCTCTCCACACCAGGACCAGTAGCATCGCTGGGAGGCAGAAGAGGAGCTGGGCTGGCCCAAGCCCACAGCTCCATAAAATGGGATAGCTGGAGAAAAAGAGAGAGAGAAAAGAGGTGAGAGTAGCTCTGCACCCCCACCCCCAACTCACACTCCAGCTGTGCACACAGCTGGCTGGTCTCTTCCCCTTCTGTGTGCTCTTCCCAGTCCCTGCACACAACTGCATGCATCCCCAGTGTGCCACTGTGGGGAGCATGAGCTAGCCTGGTTATCAGAAGGGTCTGAACAAGAAGAAATCAGATTTGGGGCTGTTTCTCTTCCTTCCCGCCTTATCCGCCCCCTCTCCAGGTTGCCTGTTTATGCGGACACAGTCAGCCACCGTTCCCGCAACAGAGTTAGGGTGATACGGTCAACTGACATGAGCTGAAAGTTGGCAGCTTTCAAGTTTTGGCCCCAAAAGCTGACATTTTTTGAAGGATGGGGAAAAACTCCAAACAGCTCAAATTTGCCACCTTCTACCTTATCACCTATGACCAAGATCAAATCTCGATCTGTTCAACAACAGAATTGAAGGCATCCTGCTTGCACATTTTTGTGTGGCATGAGACCACATTGCTAACTCACCACATGTGACAACTATGCTTTGCACATCTTCACGCGTGCCCTGCCTCAATGTGCCTCCCCTGTGGACGTCTGTCTGCTGGGGCACCCACCACTGCAACCACCTCCAAGTCACAGTCCAGATCCCACAGAGAGGCGTGACGTTCTCTGCCCTGCTATGTGTGTGTGAGGGACACCCTGCTTTCGGAAGCGCCTCTCTGTGCCACTCTGCACTTCAGTGTGCCTTCCTTCATGTCTGCTTGTTCCATGTGCCATTGGAGGGGCAATCCCCATCCTATGGTGGAGCACAGGAACCCACGAGATAGAGCTACGCAAATGCATTGCCTACACAAGTGTATAGGTCTGTTTACACACACGCGTGCCAACTCTGGATATGCATGTCTTTGGAAAAACTTTGGACGAACTTGTGTGCCCCTGTGCATCCCCCTTGTGAGGCTCCTGGCAGGTAAATGCCCACACCTCTAAGCACAGTCCCCAGTGACCATGGAACCAAAAGGCTCTCCATTCCTTCAGGTGCTTCCTGGGAGTCGGTGTGAGGCTTAGCTGAGCCCAAGCATCTCCTGTTTCGGAAGGACCCCCAGCACTGCAGCACTCTCAGTGCTCTGGCTTAGGTATGAATGTGAATGTTGGCACTTGGTACCAGACAGATTTTGGGTGCTGGACAGGCTGCTTAGGGCCAGTGCTGGGTGTGGGACAGGCTGCTCGGGGTCAGTGCTGGGTGCACAACAGGCAGCTTGGGGTCAGATTTTAGGTCAGGCACAAGCTGTTTGGGGGCAGCGCTGGGTGCGGGACAGGCTGCCTGGGGCAGCGCTGGGTGAGGGACAGCCCGCTCGGTCCCGGGGCAGCACCTGGCCCACTTGCCCGGCTCGCACCTCGCCCCTTCCTGCCCCGCTCGGGGGACGAGTACCCCGACAGAAGACTCGGCCGCTTCCCCACCACCACCCGCCACTCGCCTCCGCCGCTTACCTGGCAGGAGGATCGGTGCCACCTTCAGTGCCCGGCACCCGGCAGCACCCGCCGGCGCCGGCGACCACAGGGCGCAGCAGGAACCATCTCCGCGGGCGCGGAGCACGGCCGGGAGTCCCGCTCTCTCCTAAGCGGATTCTAAGCGGCTTTTCCTCGCCCCGCGCGGGTGGATGGGGGGGAAGGGGGTGCGGGGCTCTCCCCGTATCCGCGCTTCGGGCGGCGGAGGTTGCGCGGGAAGCTCCGCACTCCGGCCCCAGCGCCCGCTCCCCGTGCGGCTGGAAGGGCAGAGAGGAGAGGGGGAGGAGGAGGAGGAGGAGAGGGAGAGGAGCGGCGAGAAAGAGGAGGAGGAGAAGGAGGAGGAGGAGGAGAGCGGAGGGAGGGGGTAGGAGAGCAGGAAGGAAGTTGTGAGCCTGTCTGGGGTTGAACTCAGCGGAACAAGTTTCTTTTTTTTTTTTTTTTTTTTTTAGCTGCTCGGCTGGAGGGAAATCGTTTAACAAAAAAAAAAAGTTTCCATTGTTAACTAAGCAAAAAGAAGAAAAAAAAAAAGAAAAAAGAACCAACAACAAACCAAACAAAACCAGCCCCACACTACCGCCGCGTTTTGGCCGCAGTGGGTTAAAGCCACACGAAACCATTTTCCACACGGGGTCCGATCGGGCGGCGCAGGGCTCCGGTATAAGCCGGGGCTGGAGGGACGGGGACAGCCTCTCGCTTTGTCACCACATCACAGCCACCCCTGTGCCTGCCGGCCTGAGGTCTAAGCAAAGGTAATGTCTGCAGCCCTGGGGACGCGAAGCTGAAGGCCACCCACATCGCCGTGCGATTGGCCCGAAGGCATGGACTAGCACAGCCAGGCAGTCCAGACATGTAGTGCCTGGGGGGACATGGTTTAGTGGTGGCATTGGTAGAGTAGGGTTAGTAGTTGGACTCGATGATCTTGAAAGTCTTTTGCCAACCTAAATAATTCTATGATTCAATGATTTCAGGTGGCACCCACACATCTGGTGCAAAACCCTCCTGGCTGGGTTGGGTGAGCACATCCTATGGAGGAGATGATGATTCCCATGTCCCCAGACGCCAAACACAAGGGGCATCACACCAGCTTGATGTACCATTGAGGTTTAGGCAAAGCTGCGACATGTCCAGGACACTGTCCTTTTTGATTCCAGGTAGGCCACAGACAGCACTTTCTCAGCTCCTGCAGCCCCTGGGCATGAGTCCCGCTTGGCAGAGGCAGCAGGCTTTTGGCTGTGATACAGCATGATTTCTCTATCAAGATAACTCATTGGAAATAGTTGTCTGTATGTCAGCACTTCGGGAGGGCAGGCTCTGTGATTTGCTCCAGAGTAGTCCTCAAGGTCAAACCCAGATGGCAGTTTTGGGGTTGGTCTGGACCGGTGGGGGAGGGAAAAAAAAAAAGTAAAAAAAAAAAAAAAAGGAAGGAAAAAAAAAAAAAAAACACCAATTTTTTCTCCTTGGGATTTTCCCCAGGGGGGGGGATTGGATGCCC